>VXBL01010431.1:391066-424079 GCA_013400195.1 Aramus guarauna
CCAAAAGGTCATCAGCACCAGAAAATTCTGAACATTCACTGACAACAAGCTGCAAAGCAGCCAGTGGTCTTATGGGGTAGGGATTTGGGAAGAAGGTATAATTTTCCCTATTGCCTTCTCTATGGCCCTGAACACACCCCTCTGGAGACCCCTTTCAGTTCCTTACTGCCTTTTCAGACTACAGGTTACCTGCAGATGTCTTAAAAAACGTGAGTAGTTCAGCAATGTCTCCTCTAAGCATGACAGCCCTCTTTCCATGAAAATTTCAGCAGATCCCCAGAGGTGGGCAACAGAGAAGCCCATATGTCCTCACAGACCTCATGCAATGGATTTTGTGTCCTCTTTATGCCAAAGTCCCAAGACTGCTCAGTCAGTGCATCTCTCTCATCTGCAGATCAATGCTGTACTTAGGGTTTGGTTTCTGCTCTCCCTAGCTCAAACCAGGTGTGCTGGAACAGAAGAAGGTACGGAGAAGAACTGTGAAGGTGATCAAATGTGTGTGGAAGCTTTGTAGCAGGAGCAGTCATGTACCTCTGCACAGGCAAACTGTTTAGAGACTCTGAGCACCGGATTAGCAGTCTCCTACCTTTACACCAGTCTAGGAGAGACAACACAGTTTTGAGGCTTCTTAGTAAGAAAACTAATTCTTTCTACCACACAGCTCTAGGTGTGAAGGTACAGGCATAGCACGGGTATGTAGACATAAGCAGAGAATAAATCTGTGGAGGGGCTGACCTTGTCTGGACTCCAGGTGCCCACCAGAAGCTGCTCTATCACTCCCCTCCTCAGATGGGCATGGGGAGAACATATGACAAAAAGTTTGTGGGTTGAGATAAGGATGGGGAGATCACTCACCAAGTACTGTCATGAGCAAAACAGACTATCTTGGGGAAATAAGTTTTAATTATTACTAAAGTCAGGGTAGGATAGTGAGAAAGGAAATCAAATCTTAAAATACTTCCCTCCTTTCTGCCTCCTTCATCCCAGGCTTAACTTCACCGCCCATTTCTCTCCCTCCCCCCACCCTCAGCAGCACAGGGGGACAGGGAATGGGGGTTGTGGTCAGTTCATCACACGGTGTCTCTGCTGCACCTTCCTCCTCAAGGGAGGACTCCTCACACTCTGCCCCTGTTCCACCGTGGGGTCCCTCCCATGGGACACAGTCCTCCACCAACTCCTCCAACGTGAGTCTTTCCCACGGGCTGCAGTTCTTCACCAACTGCTCCAGCGTGGGTCCCCCATGGGGTCACAGGTCCTGCCAGCAAACCTGCTCTGGGGTGGGCTCCTCTCTCCATGGGGCCACAGGTCCTGCCAGGAGCTTGCTCCAGTGTGGGCTTCCCATGGGGTCACAGCCTGCTTCGGATCTGAATGATCATTGTCCTTCTAGAGAGAGGACAGCTAGAGGAGTGCACTGGGAAAATTTGGGGCATTTTAATCCTTCTGCACTATCCTCTCTTCTGCTTGTCCCCTGCTTTCTTACCTTGCAATGCAATGGGCACACTCAGTACAGAAAGAGAGAACAACTGCAAATCCACAGGGACTGGGATCTGCTCAGCATCTTAGAGCTGTGCTGTCCAAGCTGGATGTGAAGGATGGAGTGGAAGGGACCCCCTTGTTCCCAGTCCCTTCATGTCTTTGTCCACCTGGCACTCTCTGGGTGAGATTAAAACGGAGATTAGGAAGAGCTAAACTAAGTATTTACATAGAAGGATCTACAGACATGCTAGTGGTTGAGTTGCCTAAATAAGGATGTCTAGTGCCGTCTGAGCCACCAATGAATGCCTGAGACATCTCTGTGTGGCTCGCAGGTATAACATGGGAGCTATGGGAGAGCATTACTCTCTTAGGGACACAGCTGGAGACCAAGTGGGACATCTCAAATATGCATCTAGATGTCTAAGTCACTGGGAACAGTCAAACCAGTCAATAGCATTGCGAAAGTTTAGAGCAGGTTCAACTCACCCTAAATAAAAACCTCTAGGCGAGTAAGCTGAGTGACTCTCCCAGCTCTATGGATTATATTGAGTAGATCTCCATTGACTGTCAAAGGAGTGTAGACATCCAGAACAAAAGGAGACACCCATACGAGAAATCAAAATATAGGTTTATTCATTTCTGAATTAATCCCACTCAGACTGGATAGACTTAGAGTGAGTGCTTCTGCAATTTTTGCTCTCCAGGGCAGATAGCCCCAGCCTGCTCTCAGGCAGGTCTGGAAGGAATAGTATAATGCAGTGCCAATCTTGTTCAGTCTCAAACATTCACTCATTGCCAAGGAACACAACCTACAGTGTCCCTGCTTGGGTTCAGTCTCTTCTTGGACTGGAGGTGCTGTGGTATTTCTCCTTCTCCACAAGTGAGAAGGAAATAAGGGAAGAAACACATCAGTCACAATCTGATATAAATGTAAATTCTAGGACTTCTTCCCAGCTTGTGGTGAAGGATACTTCGAGTGGTCAATAGAGGCATAAGCTACTTGACACTCTGCTTTGGTCATCTTGGTACTTAGCATTTTGCTATATTCTATTCATTTATGTTTACAAAGGCCGACACTCAGAGACTAGAAATGAGTTGCTGTTTATGCTACCTGTAGAAAGTGGCTTTCAAATCTCTTGGGTATGGTTAATGTAGGAGAGTAGGAGAAACTTGGGAAATTTCTCAAAAGGTGATGTCTGTGTTCAGGCAACTGAATTGAGCACCAGTGATTAGCTTAGAGTGGTGACCTCACCTTCAGACAGCCAGAGGGTTTTTTTGCCGGAAAGTAATTTCAACTTTATAACAACTTGCATGGCCACTGCTACAGCACTTCGAATTCTTGTAGCGGGTCTAGGTCTTGACATACAGTTGGGAATGCATATGATGGCTTTGGCCAGTGTCGCACCAGTCCTCTTAGGTCTCTGCTTTGTAAGGGAAGAAGAAGGAGTCTCAGACTTGTTGCTGTAACACTGCCTACCACAGCCATTCCTACAAGCCAACACCAAGCCCCCTGACCAGGGACTGATAGTCCCAATTGTGCTAAAAGCTTTGGCAGCCAGATTGAGAGGACTCCAGCTCCCAGGGGAGAGACAACTGCACAGGACACATGAGATGCCTTCAAACAGCCAGTGATGAAAGGGCACAGACTGGGCGTCTCATTGTCAGATGGCCACTGGGTTGGAGTGACATAATATCCCTCTAAGCAGCAAACAATGTGTCCTTGGACAACAGCGAAGTCACGCTCCTCCTTAACACTGTCCTGTCTGTCAAGAAATGTCTATAAATATCAGGATCTCCAGCCTTACTTGTAGCAACTGATTCAAGTTGCCTCTGCAAAGCTGCATCCCAGAACTGCTGTGATCCCGGTGGATATTCAGTCATGAGGATCATCTATGTTGTGTTTGCTGTTTTCCTAATGGCCTTGATGGCCACCCCAGGTAAGGCAGAAAATTATGTGGAGCAGAAATGAAAGATAATAGTGAACCATAAAGGAATTAAGGTTAAAAGAAAGACTTTTCCAGGAAAGTGGGTGTGGGTGGTAAGTCTTGTATAGAGATGTTGGTTGGGTTTGGCTTATGAGACTTTTGGAGTGGAGTTCAGCTCCAGAATCACACCATCCTAGATTTAGACATTCACCGTCTGGAGGTCTCCATGTGAAATGGGTCCCGTCGCGGTCATTGGACACTAGTCAATAGAGTCAGAGCAGTTCAGCTCATCTGAAGCTAAATAACCAGGGTATGACTATACTGATAAATTCAGCAGTGCCAGGACTGAGGTCTCAGCTTGATGTTTGAACTAAGTCTTCCACACCGTTTAATTGCCAGCACTGGCTCAGTTTTGCTCTTGGTCAAATAGCATGGTCTCAAACCATTCCTGAGACAAGGGCTGACAGTGGCCAGGGTCCATTCCCAAGTATCAGTGTGAATGCGGACACTTTAAGAAGAGAATTTATTGTGTGGTGCTGGGATTTCTGTGTTGTTGACCATGATGAATTAGCCAATGCAGATTCTTTCTTTCTTTCTTTCTTTCTTTCTTTCTTTCTTTCTTTCTTTCTTTCTTTCTTTCTTTCTTTCTTTCTTTCTTTCTCTCTCTCTCTCTCTCTCTTTCTCTCTCTCTCTCTCTCTCTCCCTCTCTCTCTCCAGGCAGAAGTCAGTCAAAAAAGAGCTGCAGTGGGTATTGTTCCAGGACATGTGCTAAAGGAGAGAAGGAGGAGCGTACTGAAGACTGCAGGAGGATGCACTGCTGCCTGACACACAGGAAAAAGAAGTAGAGCAGAGACTTGCAGTGCTGAGAGGAGGAAGGAAACAGTGATGTTTGCATTAGTTTCTTCTGGTTTGATGGAAATGGCATTTGCTCCTCTCATTAAAAAAGACCAGTTCTCACCCTGAAGTTTGCTGTCTGGTTCATTGTCTTCCAAAAGACATTTGCAGGGGATCAGGAAAGATCTGGTAAGTCTTGCCAGATAAGTCCATGCTTATATAAATGACAAGGTCAAATGCACTTTCTCATACCAGCCTTATTACAACCGGAGTTGTAAGTGAATTTCTTACTAGTCTGTTCATATGAAGTTGAAGGTTCAAATCCTGAAGTGATGTGCAGGAGCAGAGATGGTGGGGTGATATCAGAGAGAAATCCAGCGTATGTTCCATTGCTGTCCTCCAGAGACCCCACACTTGAACTGAGACGATCTATGATCAGTGACCATCACCAAGGCTTTGCATGTTCATTACATACACCACCATACACATGCCCACATGGATAGCTCTGTGTCCTCTAATCTTGGGCTCATGCACTGCTCGAGTTGTGGTAGCAGCCAGCAGATCCCAGCAGGTCCCACAAAACCATGGATTCTCTGAGAAGTTAGCCAGCACTGGCTGAAAGCTATGATCACCAAGTTGTGCAGCACACTGCAAACACTGTCTTTGCCTTGTAGGACCAGACACCCCTACACAGGTTTTCATTTCTTCTTCTGGTCTGGACAATCTGAACCAGCAGGCCAGACATAATCCTATGAAGGTGATGATTTCTGTTCCCAAAGCCCTTTCAGATTTCTTCAGAAGATGTCTTCCTACATGTGAGTAACTTTACAGGTATCTGGGATGACCTAGCTCCAACCATCACCTCCCCGCACTGTTGATGCATTAAGAACCAATACTCTAAAGCATTTGTGTCCCACAACATTGATGTTTCCTCCCATTCTTCCTCCACTGCTTGTCTGTAGCTTACTTGCTCAAAACAAGAGCAGCAAATTCCTGCTAAAGTCTTCGGTTTGGACTGTAGTAGGTCCTTGATCCTGGAGTCAATATTTCATGAGCAAAGCTCTCACTGACTTATACGGTGCAAGATCAGGACAGGAATGAGAAGGTGAATACATTGCTTTGTGAGCAGCTCTGTGCTGTGCTGCAAAGGCACGTTGTAAGCACAGATCCTCAGTAGCTGCAGAATTAAGCAGGAGGAGAAAGACACAATCTGTCACATCTCAGATAACAGACTGGACCTAGACAGGGCTAGTGCAGCCTAAAAATTGTGCTGCAGCTTCTGAATCTGAAAATTGCCACCAGCAATTAAGTATTGTCCCCAAATGGACTTCATTTTTTTCCTTCAGCAGTCTTGTGTCATTAGCCCCTGTTTTCTCCAAAACACGGTAACTCTTGCAATGAGTTTGCACAATGGGGTAAGTAGCCCATGGCATCCATGCTGAGTCATGAGGAGGCTCTTCCCAAGGAGAGAGCACAGGGAACTTGCCCTCCAACTGCTCATCCTCGGCCAAGGCAGCATCTCTTAGCATCACTAAGGATGAAGGAGAAAAATCTGGTGAATGTGAAAGCGATCTGTAACCCACTGGTGAGAGCAGAGCTGCAGTCACTGATAGCAGCGAAGATTCCAACATTGTGTAGTGCAGAGCTTAGAAAATAAAAGGAATAGTCAGGGGAATACATCCTAAACCCCAGAAGTTGTCCATTTGGAAAATAACAACTCTGAGGCACTTCCTGACACTCATTTATATCTCACCCTGCTGAAGAAATCCAACAGGAATGTGCAGGGAACACAACAGCTCAAATTTGCCTCCCGCAAGGCACATCCCTGGTTGTTTCTGCATAACCTGGGCATCCTCTGCAGTGTCTTTCAGCTTCTCCCTCCCACATCAAACCAGCAGGGCTTCCTCCCACGTTCCCCGTGAATTATCCAACGTCACTGCTGTGGGACCATGCTGGATGAAGTCCTCCTCACAGCCCCTTGCCTTCCCCTTTTTGTCCTGTGCTTTTATTTAAACAAGAATTTTAAATGCCCAGACATGAAAGGAAACATTTTGCCTGATCTCAAAGAATCATTTCTTCTTTCTCTTTTTTTTTTGAAAAAATGAAAAGGCAAAAGCTTCAGTTCCTTTCAGATCAAAGTCAATTCTCTTTCAATTCTTGGGGCTTGCTAGGGAACCAGAAAATCCATGGCATGCCTTGCTCTGGTTCAGAGACCCGGTGCACCGCTGCTGCAGTGGGAAGCAGAGCACACAAGGGAGATGAGAAGGAAATATCCAGGCTGCTTCTTTGCTCACCATTTTCTTGGAAGACAAATTGTAAAGCAACCCAAATCAGCTTCGTGCATTGCTGACCCTAGCTCCCCCTCATCACTGTGATTTTCTCTCCTTTGCCAGTAAATCCTGCAGGAGGGGCACTTAGAAATCCCTGCTGAGATTTCTCAGCATCCTGGATGCTGAGACTTCACCTGGGTTCCAAGGGAGTCTGGGCAGGTTTCCTGGAGAGGAATTCACTGTGGCTCAGGGTATTGCCTTCTGCAGATGTGTGAGGCCAATTTTTCCTTTTGCTCCCATCAATGTCCTCAGCTGCGGACTCTGGTGTCACCTCCTACAAGGCACAGGAGAGTTATCCTAAGCACAGGGGAAAAGGGCTCTCACATCTTTCTTCGAGGGGAGAGAAATTATGGCTTTACTCAGTTTTAATGCACAGCAAAGGGAAAGAATTTAAAAGCTCAAAATATGTGAGAAAAACCGCTTCAGCCGAACCCAAATCTTTTCCCTTCTGCAGCTGTCCTCCACCAGTACAAATGTCACCTTATGGGACATTTATTTAAAGACATTATTTTCTTTCTATGGAAAAATATCCATGGAAAAATATCAGTAATACTGCCATCACATTGCCATTTCGCTCTTGGCCTCATTTCTTCCCCATCTGCATTCCTGGGACTGTAGTGAGATACTTCAGGAGGGGCAGGAAGATCTACTTAGAGCGCTGGGAGTGGGAGTGATGCCTGCTGCTTGTGTATCACCCAGCTTGCTGGTTCCTGCTTCCAACCTGCCTTGAGGAAGCACGAAATACACTGCAGACAATGACAATTTCATCTTTCAGTGAGGCTGGAGTCGACAGGGGTCAACAGAGCCTGTTACAGCTCTAACTTGGATGCAGGTATTAGTGATGCGCTTCCCTCCTTGTCTGAGATGTGCCCGTTCACTCTGCTGTTTGGAAATACAAAAGGATGCTCATAAAGGCAATTTCCAGCCCACCCAGCGATGCTGCAAAGCACCCTGGCAGGATTCCCCGCATGTCCTGACCACCACGCAGGCCAAGTGCTGCATCCAGCCACAGTTAGTGGGTTTTCATTATTATCGTTGCTGCAGTTATTGCTTTTATCACTGTGGGAGCTCTTTGAAATGGTCCCCATCCCTGTGCCCTCCTTACACTGGGTGCTGGACAGTCAGGGAGCAGAGGACAGCAGAAGTCGCAAAGAGCTGAAGACTTACAATCTTCATCACCAAAGCCAGCTCAGCAGAAAGCAAATTATTTTATTTCCAAAAGTTACCCTTACCTCCAACAGTTTAAGCGCACCACAGCTGCCTGTCTGCAGGAGAGAAAGGCTCCCTGGTTACTCAGCAGAGACATCTCCTGTCTGGCAGGGGGGCTGCAAGGACATGTGAGGACAACGGCAAAGCTGCCCACCGGTGAGGGATGGGGACGGCGGAGGGATGGGCAATTGCTCACACACCAGACATAGTCTGGATATGGCCAGGTAGTGCCAGTGGGCCTCAGGGATAGAAAACAGACCCTGGTGATATCCATAAAGTAGAATTTTCTGCCTTACAGGGACAGAAATGTGTTTGGGTTAGTGCTTAGACACTGTTTAATTTAGGGTTAAATGCACTGCCTTGCTTTGCTAATGGCTATATCTTTGAAGAAGAGCCCAAGGATTGATAAAAAGCGTGTTTTGCTAAAAGTATCCTTGAAGAAGAGCTGAAAAACTGATAAAAAAGAAACATCCTGCCCCAGAAGGCTCCCAGAGCTGGGTGATTGCCAGAGAAGCCCCAAGTCAACAAAAAACATCAGTAACTGGGGAAGGGAAAGGCGGCTGGGGGGGTTTGTGACTGACCACCCACCCAATTAAAGGAGTATGCAAATTACCCCCCCACACCCTTAATGAGCATGAGTGCTAATTTAAATATGCTTGACCAGTAGTAGATGATGTGGTAATTACTAAGCAATTAGCAGAAATTTAAGTGGGTTTTTCTGATCCGGTAACAAGATCAATATGTGGTAGATTCTGTGCGTAGGGTGCTAGCTTGGCGGAATTACCACCTCACACCCATCTCTGCGCAGACATGAAATAAATAAAATACCTCCGCTCTGTGTGTGTATCAGTGCTGCACACCGGGTAAATGATCCCACTTTTGGGACAACACTGGAACTGATTAATTGACTGGAAGAGTCATCTCCAGTGTGTCCAAGGCCACAGGAGCAGAGCCAGGAATATGCTGCATGACTTACTTCTCTGGGACTGGTGAACTCAAAGAGACAGAGGTGGGGGAAATGGAGCTGAGGATGTTGGTTTGTATTTGGGTCTGTCTGTAGATTTCCACAGGTTGCAAATATAGCATGGAAGGAAGGGTGATCTGATAAAAGGGATGCTTGGGAAATAAAAGATTTTATGTTTGTGTTCCCAGTCTTCCACTTCCAAAGGCAAAGTCTAGAGAACAGAGATTCATGGGATGGGGACATGTAGGAGACCTTGTTTCCAGTCCTGAGGAGCTCCTGTAATGGAAACTGAGGCAGAGGAAAGTTCTGGGAAGGGAGGTGGGGATGTGGTGAGTGGACACACTGGTATTTTGTGGGTGGGTGACTGGTAGCATGGTATGTTCTGCCACGCAGTGAAGGCACCAGGTGGTAGAGCTCATCCCACCATCTTATTGTGTCCTTCTGCAGGGAAGAACAATTTGGGAACAGAGAACACAGAGACCTGAGACTGCAAGTCAGTGTATTCCTGGCTCCTACAGCCTCCTCCTCCTTGGGTTCCCAGCCCAACCATCCCCTCCTGAAGGAGCTGCTCCAGGCACCATGGATGGTGAGGAAATGACACAGGAGCAACCCAAGCTTCTGGGTCTGCCAGTATAAAGGCAACTTGGCTCTCGTACAATGAAGAGGAAATCCAAATCCCTCTTCCAGGAAGAGGCAGGCGTGGTCACTTTTTCAGGCACTAGCAAAATACCAAAAGCCCGGCTAAGCGACGTGGCTTTTAACAGCTTTCTGCAGCTTTCCAGCTCTGTCTCCCATGGGCCGTGCAGGCTGCAGTGTCAGTTGACAAGGTGAGACACGTTATCTCCTGGTGAGAGTCCAGCCAGCTGGTGAGGAAGAAGATTTGGGGAAGGCTGCCATCTTTTGGATGACTGCAAAATAACGGCACCTGCTTAGGAAATGCTGCTCATGGATTTGAGAGATGTCAGCTCCAGCCTTTTTCTTGGAGGACGAGTTGCAGCCATGAACGACTGAAGTTATTCCTGCTCTGCTCTTACCTCCCACAGACGGATCCAGATCTTTATTTAGGGCAAACTAGGATCAGATCTGGAAATGATCTGGCAGATTTTCTGTCTGGCCCTTCATGCCCTTCAGCAGTGGCTGCATCTGCAAGGACAGAGGTGCACATCTGGAGATCGATATTCAAGCTACCTTCCACCTGGCTGGCTCAGGTCCTACCAGCAACACAGAGGATGCAGGTGGAAGAGGTGCATCTAGGCTTGGTACGTTAGTTTTGGGGCTCTCTCTGCCTGTCCCTGCTGCTGTTAGGTGATTTCAGGGGCTCCTTTTACCTTTCCACAGAAACCTTTTCGGCATTTACAATTGCTATATCTGCTCTCTTAACCCCTGATGTGTAAGGTCCGGCACCGGCCACCTCAGTCCTCTAATAACTTGTCCCCTGAGTCCCCTCCACTGTTCTCTCTCACAGGCCCAGCTGCTCCATGGTCTTAAATGTGTCGGAGCACCTGCCTGCGTGGTGGCCCACTTTCCTGCAGATTAAACATTCGTCTAATGGCCATAAGCTGCTTAAATATGTCTTGGGCAAAGCCCCTTTGTGAGCGCCCTGAGAACAAATGGTTCCCTGCTGGGACCACTGCTGTGCTCCCCCACCAAAGCATTTCTTATGGCTGCGTCATCTGTTTTCTTTCCCTTTTGGGCATCCAGTCTGCTCAGCTCATTTCCACAGGCATGAAGGAGTGAAGAATTTGCCCCATCATGGATAAAGGGAGATGGCCTGCTTCACATGGCCAAAGAAACTCTGCAAGCCCGCATCCCGTTTCCGCCCTGCCCCATCCCTCCGGGATATCCCAATGCAAGCCACTTCCCCCGGGATTCCATATGGTCTTTTTCTAGCAAGCCAATACCACAATGTTTAACATCTGTCAATGCATGAGTGTACAGCACTATCTAATCAGCCTGACAAAACTCAAATTAAATCAGAGTCAAAACATCCATTGCTTCCAAGATTTTCCACCCCAAGCTTGGCAGCTCTACATCTCCATTGTTTGACCTCCCCTGTCATCTCTGACCAAGTTGAAACTTTTAGCCTCGCCCCCAAAAGCCTTAAATGAAATAAAGTGAGAGTGCCACAAAGCTAGTTAGTTAAAGCAGCTTGTTTGACAGTTTGTGGCAGGGGAGGATGATCAAGCTGACCGATGCTGGGAATATCTGGCACAGCTAGTCATAGCTGGGACTTTCTTCTAAGGGAACCTTTAATCTTGATGACTTTAACCTGTTACCCAAATTCTGCCTCCAGAGGATGCATGATATAGACCACTGCCCCTCTGCTGCATCCCTGCTTTGTTATCTCATATTGAAAGCAAATACTGCCTCTAAAATCTAAACAATAATACATCTTGCCATGCTCGAAATACCCAGCAAATAAATAACAGAAAATACCCAATACAGAACTGAAAGCATTAGAAATTAGGCAAGGAATTCCAGCAACACTCTGTGCCCTAAAATCAAGGCGATTCATGCAGGGCTTATGCTATTAGAGGGGGACAACGGGACGTGCGCATCATGTGATGCTAAGCTCGGGCTCCTAAGCCGTGTCTCCTTGAGGATTAAAGAAGGAAAGCATGTGGGGGAGGTGGTTGGAACAGAGGAACGGGGAACAGCTTAGCATTGCCAGCTTTTAGAGTATCATGGGGGTTGGTGGCTGTGATCCCCTTCAGGAGGGAGTGGTCTGGTAGGAGGGAAGGACTCATGGGCTGCACAGAAAGGTGAAAAAGAGACAAGGTGATGCTCCTGCCCAGAAATAGGGAAGGGAAACAGTATGGCCAGCAAGGGCAGGGAGGGATGCAGGCAGGAGGGGTTCCAGGTGCAGAACATCACCAGAGACCAGAAAAGGGAAGATTGCATTAACCAAGGTGATGTGATGGCTTCATAAGTACTTCAGGATTTGGCACAGGGAAAGGTTGAGTAGGTGCTGGACCCTGTGTCTTGAAGAGGGGAAAAAATGGAGGGAGGAATGGTGTCAGGGAATGAAGGCAATTCGTCCAATGCCTGTGTGACCAAGAGGATTTAAAGGTGGTCCTGGGGGCCTGGTCTCATCTGGTGTTTTGCTGGAAGGGAAGAGCTGGGTGCTCAGAGTCATAGTGGCAGGTAATTGCCTAGAAAAGACAAAAAAATAAAAAAAAATGAAGTGCATCCGAAGTTGCTCAGAAAGGCAGATGTACCCTTGGTAAGAAAGGATCTGGTCTCACGAGCTCCAAGGCTCAGCCTAATGGAAGACATGACCCAGCACAGACATGTTCAGTCCTCCCTGAGGACCTCTCTGTGGTAGGAGTCCCAGGCCCACTTGGACAGACCTGTTCACAGCTGTGTTGCAGACATTACTGGTGTCTCCAGCATGCTTTTGTCCACACATCACATGCTTCGGGGCATCTCCCAGCCCAATACACAGCCAAACAGTCCTTCTAGCATCCTTGGAAAGGCTCTTACAACATTTGCATTGAGCTTGACTTGGACCACCTGCCACTGGGTTCACCAGTCAGACTCCCATGTTCTCTTATACCCTTGGAGAGGGGAGTCAGCTCTCGAGTCCCTACCTTGGAGACGGACCTCCCTTTGGAGGCATTTGTTGACTACAGAGGGAGTGCAGGATGATGAGATCCAGGGACGTGCTCCCATACTCATGGGCCCTGCTGTGCAAGCCACCTTGGGGAACAATGGCCTGAGCTACGCCAATATCTCATGGCAAAGGGTGGTGAACAGGGATAAAGGGCTACTTGATTTCCTCTCTGCTGCTCCTGGACCAGAACAACCTCTATTTGGTCCATTTGTCCCAGGTTTGTTCTTGCCCACAGGCATAGCTGCCTCTTCAGTGGTCACCCAGCTGGGAAGATGGACAGGACCAAGCAGGCTGTAGGGCAGCAACTCCAGGAGCAATATGGTGGTATCAAGGATGTGTGCTGTGTCTGTCTCATGCCCTGCACTCTTGTGCAGCTCATTGCTAGGTGGATCTGGGTCACTTGGCTCTCCAAGTGTCCTGGGCTCTTGCACAAAGTGCAGAAGTAGGGACCAGGCATGTGGATGCTGTGGCTGTGCTAGTCCACAGAGACCTCTCCAGAAAGGCTGAGGTGAGAAATGACCAGTCATAGCCATGTATATAGGGCAAGAGCACCTCACCAGACTCTCTTCAGATATTTAGAAATCTCTTAAGAGAGTTGTAATTTAAAAATGCTTTCATGCATGGACCAAAGCCAAGACTGAGTGGGCAGCTGGGCTGTATCTATACCAGTCAAAAAACCCAGGGCCAGGCCAGCTTTCTAGTCCTGAGACCTTTGGCACAGTCTGGCCACATCCGTACTATTAAACTCTCTCAGCCTTCAAAACAGGGTAGTGCCTCCAGATGGTCTATTTGGAATGGTCCCTGATACTAACTCCTGAGCTTCCCAGGCTTGTTTGGGTCACTGCTTGTTCACCTGGGCTGAAACTGGCAATTTAGCAGTCTGTGCCCCAAATTGTTTAATTTCCATTTATAGATATAGCCCCAAGGAGTTTAGCTTCATTTATGGTAGAGTAGGACAGTGGCCATGTGGCCTTTTTGACCAGGCCAGGAGCAAACCAGAAGGACCATATAGCAAAGACCTTCACCAACAGTGTCAACTCAAAAAAATATGAGGCAAAATTGTAACTCATGCGAAGAAAAGAAGACGCCTTTTCGCTGTAAAAGTGAAAACGCTGCAACCGAGTAATTACTCCAACCCTGGCTATCCAGTCAGAAAGCATCAGGCATTTCTGAGCAACGCTGAATGAAGGACCGACGGGGCTGGCTGGCATTTCATTCCAGCTTCCTTTCACTTGAGCAATCCGCTCTTGAGACTCTTGCTTTAGTCACTTTTACGGCTCCTTGCACTCAAGGCTGCAGTAGCATGTGCTTGAAGAGATGCTAAATGTTTTTTTGTGGCATTGTTTTGCTTAAAACTAACATTTTGTTCCTTCTCCCTGAATAGCTGTTCCTCCTGTTGCTTGTGAAACCTGGTATACTTTCATTGTGAAATGTGATCTCTGGCCAAATTATTCTTTGAATCACTGAGTTTCTTTTTGTCTATAAATTCCACCCAAAAGTTTAACTGGGTGCACTCATTATCTGAAAGGAGGTTGCAGCCAGGTGGTTGTTGGTCTCTTCTCCCAAGTAACAAGTGATAAGACAAGAGGAAATGGCCTCAAGTTGTGACAGGGGAGGTTTAGATTGGAGATTAGGGGAAATTTCTTCACTGAAAGGGTTGTCAGGCACTAGAAGAGGCTGCCCAGGGAAGTGGTGGAGTCACCATCCCTGGAGGTATTTAAAAGACGCTTAGATGTGCTGCTTCGGGTCATGGTTTATTGGTGGCCTTGACAGTGCTAGGTTAACACTTGGACTCAAAGATCTCAAAGGTCTTTTCCCATCTAAATGATTCTATGAGTCTATCTTCCCTCTTCTTCTGGGTCTTTGGTGGTGTCAGCTCTTGAAATGACCTTCCTTCTTGCATTTGTATAATACCCGTGCTCTTTTCACAGAAATAGCTGAGAACTTTACCCAGAGAAGCCAAAGGATAGTTTGGACATTTCATAGGTGTTATTCAACTTTGCTCCAGGGTGTTGCAAAATCTTGAAGAGCAGCACAAGTATACTCTTGTTTGAGGAAAGAAAATGGTCAAAAAACCAGAAATGTTTTGTAAAGACAAAAGAAGAGTTTCAGGATATTAAAATTAAAAAAGGTAACAACAGGTCTAAAACACTCTTTTCATTTTACCCTGCCACCTACAATAAAAGTCCTGGATGTCACTCGTTGAAGGTAAAGTTCAATGGAGGTGCAGCAAATCAGAGATCCCACTGCTGTATATACCCAATTTATGGACTTCACTGCCAAAGAAGGTCACTGAGTCAACTGCTGTGACTGGATAATTGCATGACCATGAACATTTGTAGCTCTGCATGCAAAGATCCTGTAATAAAGGTAATCAAATCTCATGCTTCAGTGCATAAGTGGATCTTCTGCAGCAGCCAGGAAAGAGGTTTTCCACACGCACACCCAGAACTGTGCAGTTAGTTTGGTGTGCTATGTAGGTAACCTCTGAAGCCTCGGGTTTTGGCCATCGCTGGAGGCAGGAAGCAGGATTTGATGAGCCAGTGGTCTAACCAGGTATGGCAATTCCTGTGCAAGAGCTGGGGAGACCGCGAAAGGGGAAGTGCGCAATTAATGTGCTACAGCGAGCCGTTTTGCTGCCACATTTGGAAATATATGTGGTTCAGGAGATAGCGTCAATAGCAAACCAGAGTCTGAAGCATCGAGAAAGGACCAGAGGGCACTTACGCAATAGAGTCTGAAATATCCTCGGAGACTGCAGGTGGCACTTTGCCCAGTCCAGGAACGAGGACCGATGAAGAAGCCCTCAGTCCTCAATGAACACTAAAACACTGAACCTGCCTCCCACGACAAGCCATTGGTATTCCTGTTAATGAAAAGACCAGCCACGGTGTTAATGCTACTGCAAACCAGAGAAGAAACATAACACCCCAGTGGCTATCATGCTGGGGGTCAAAGATTGTGGTCTACCTTGATTTGTGTGGATAAATCTTGGAAATCACAATCTGTGCAGGCCTACCCCAACTAAAATTTCCACCATATGCAAGGGAAAAAAAGGCAATACAACAATAAGACAACTCTTTGACATCGCAACATGAACAAGGCACTGCAGAGCTGGGATTCTTGGAGGTAAGAAGATGGTATGGACAAGCAGCATCTTGGAGAAAATGGCATCATCCAGTAGTGTGAACACTGGCCAGACAAAAATGCCCACTGTGGTTGGTACAGGGGATGCGGAATTAGTGCTCTTCAAACCTAAATGCCTGAGTGGCTGCACCTTTGTTTACGAGGACTCAAGCTCTGCATCAGGAGGCTGTGAAAGCCTGTGACTTCTGCGGGTCAGCACAGACTGGAGCAGAAATGCATGTTTCCCAGCAAGCAGAGAGCTGTGAAATATTCTATTGAAAACCAGCGCCGGGAAACTGTTCCCATCTGATACACAGTAATTTTGCACAGTAGTGAAGGTTTTCACACATAGCAATAAAGAGTGATTTTGGAAGGCAAATAGCTGAAAGAGCAGTTGCACCTGAAAATGAAGGTATCACCTCTGGTCATGATTGCAGCTCCCTGACGTAGTGAGCCAACATGAGCCAGGGACAGGATTTCCCACTGGGGTTCAAGTCGCCAGACTGTTACACTGGCTTCACACTGTCAAATGCACTCGGCTTCGCAATTCGCTGAGCACTGGGGTAAAGTACACACAGCTTTAAAGAAAGCAAGCTTTGCTTCAGCGCTGGCGGTCAGCTGCGATATTCACCGATCATTTCTGTTCATAGAGCCCATACAGCCTACTTCATCCAGCATCCTTCACCGGTGCAAGTTTATTGTTGACACATCCAAGCTCTTCTGAAGAAAAGATAGGTTCTGGAAAATGGTTGGGAAGCCACAGATTATTCAGTAATGTTTTCTGAATGTTGAACAACAAATTGAACTTGATCAAAGAGGCATTAGATGGATCCATCTTGTCCCACTGAAGGGAAGATATGGAGATTGTCAGGCCTCAAGACTCTCCCACTGACATTTCCTTAGTTTCAACTGATTTATCTGTACCTATTGCTGTGAAAAATCTGCAAGCACCTACGCCAAGGTCTCTGCTTATTTAAAGCCTTTCCACAGAGGAGCTCTGAACACTTCCACTCACTAGGAGGTCTTTCCTCAGCAGATACCAGTGAGCTGGGTAGGAGAGCGCTCATCCCTATTTCCCAGTGGTGATGCTCCCAAGGGAGTGTGTGGCAGAGTCTCCACGCTCACCTGTTGAGACCCAAGCTCTGGTTCATGTGCTTTGGATGGGAAAGTTAGAAACAAATACAGCCTCATCTGTCAGGAAAAATCCAAAGAGGGGATGCACTGAGGCCAATGCACAGCCTGGCTGGATGAACAACAGTGATGGAAAATAAATGTGTCCCAGGGCTGAAAGCACTGAGATTTCTCCTAAAGTTGAGTGTATATATGGCTTTGACTCTCAGGTGAGGCCCAGGTACCAAGTCACCCTTTACCATAATCTCTATTAACCAATTCAAAATAGACTTGAAGGCTTAGGAGGAACCCATGAGGTCCTTCCACCCACATTTCCTCCTGCAAAGACAGTGTTAGCTTGCGTCTCCTGCAACGAATGGGATGTCTTCTTGCACTGCACTTCTCTGTACCTAGATGGTTGTCCTTTGCAGTGGAAAAGGCAGGGTCCTGATTCAGCAAAGCTTTATGCCCAATATTAAACTGAAGCCTGTGTTCCTTGAAGTTGCTCTGAAAGCTAGTGTTTAAATATTCTGCCGCACAGGCATGTCTTAGGCACGTGCTTAAATAGGGATAATGATTTAAATGCTTTGTTTAATCAAGACCTGATAAAAGAGCTGTTGACAAAGAGGTGGAAACGGTGGTGTGTCTTTATCTACTGAAAGTGTATGCGAGCAATGCGATGGTGTTGCATCCCCTGTGAGAAACATGAGGCAAGGAACGGGGTGTGTGTGCTACTCCCTGGTGTGTTATGACACTACCATGGCTCCTGAAAATAAGATTTTGCTGTCTTGCATCCTGCCAGCCCAGCCCAACTTCCATCTTGCCCCGAATCCTCCTGGCAGCCCTGAGCTGCAGCACGCTGCGCAGAGAGCAACTTGCTCGCACAAGTGGAACCGGTGGCTTCTCTCTTGAATGTTAATTAATTAATAGCCAGCATGACAGATGCACTGCATCTCCACAGCACCTTGCGAAGCCGTTAAGTGGTGGTTACTTGAAAGTACAGTGAATGCCATTCCTCATGAGGAACATGTTTTCCTGGTGGGATTTTCTGACCTCTCTAATGCAGGATCAGCAGAACTACTCTTAGTATTCAGGTCTATGAATTAAGTCTCTCTTTGTGTCTCAGAGGAACAGGAATTCTTTCCTCTCCTCCAGGTGAAATACTAGAGGAGATGAGGAGTGACTAGTCAAGGCTATACAATCTCCACTGGAGCTAGAAAGACAATTAAGAACTTTCTGGGTCAAGGTAGCTCTCATCCACAGTCCAGTTTTGCAGTCCTTACCTGGACTGTTGCCCCATTGGATTCACTGCAAGTACAGTGATCTGTAAGATTTAGATCAGGAGTTATTGTTTGCTGCTGCTTCAGCTTCTTTTTTTTTTTTTTTTTTTCATTCTGCCCTCAAAATGCCAGAGCTTGTTATCCTCTCAGAGATTCAACCTGAGCATTTGTGCTACAGAATCCCCCATGCCCCTTTTTATCAGCCTAACTATCAGATAACTGAGTTCCTCACACTTCTCTTTGAGGATTCCTTGCTATCCTCCAGCTTTGCTTTCCCTCCCCGGGTTTCCCTCTGCATTGCACTGACCATCACCTGAGCAGAGCAGGAGGTGGGTTTCTCTGGTACTGACTAGATTTTCCATGGGAGATGCTGCAAGGAGGGATTTGTGACACTCACTCAAAGACCAAGCACACCATTCATGGCTCTCAGGCTCCAGCAACCCAAGGAGCAAGACTCAAAATGTCACCTAATCGAAGCATTCAGAGTTGTCGGGGGACAGCTCTATCTCTGGACATGGCTTTACTCACTCTGCCTAGTCTGGGTTCCTCTTGCCTAACTTCAGCCCTCTGGGAGCTGGATTTCTCGTGCAGTGCTCTGCATTCTCTCCACAGTCAGCAGAAAGACGACAGGCATCTCCAGAGCATGGTTCATCCTGTCCCAAAGTGCATGCCTAAAACAAGGAGAGGTACTGCCTTCTAGATGTGCTGGCACCCTCTCCAGGTCCTGCAGAGAAACTTTGAAGGACCAGCTTGAACAAGATATCCAACTTTTAGATGCTAAACCAAGGTGAGACAAATTTCCATGCCTGGCTTAGCATTCAGGAACCTTGTAGGGAAGAACAATTGATACAAGAGCCTTTATGCTTCTTCCATCACTTTATTAAGCAATCTTCAGTTTATTTATCTCTTCCTTCCAGTCTCTTTAAATGCCACTGAAGTTGCTGTCATTGTAAATCAGAGTCACCAGAATTGCCTTTCGAGGCAAAACTTCTAACCGAGAAGAAAAGACATCACTGTGAAGCAAACATCAATGGATTATATATTGCAGAGACAGTAGCATGGGGTCTGCTCCAACCTCATCTCACAGTGGGACAAACTGATGGGCTTGTGGCACGCATCCTCCCAGGGAGCAGTCTGCCCTAAGAGCGCAACAACAGCTGGACTGGTTCAAACCAAGGATTCAACTAGTATTTTTTCCCCAGTGTTAGCCACTATAGCAGGATTCTATAAGAAAAATAAGAACAGGGCAAGCACATGTGATACATACCTCTACTAATTTCCCACTTTCTGATTATTTTCAGCTCAGGAGATTCCTTGAATCTGTTGATATTTGTCTGCAATGGGCTTTTCTTCCTAGTTTTTATTCTGGCAGAGATAGTGAACAGTTGGTCCCTATTCACAGTTCTGAAATCCTCCAGGATTTTGCAGTCTCTGCTGCACAAAGCTCTGGAACAGTCCATGCAGAACATGTCAGGACTCTCACTGAAGAGGTTCATCACTGTCCAGCCTCGGTGGCTGGGTGTCCCAGAGGTTCTCACACACCAGCAGTTTTACATGCAGTGACTTGTTTCCAAGCACTGGCATGACCGGTGATCAGCTGGTGGTCCCCAGTGATGGCTGATCAGCTGATGAGTGAAGCTTTTTCTCTGAAAGAAATGTGCATCAGCCCCGAGGTGAATCTGCAGGCTGTGTTGACTTTGAGTCCCAAGTGAGCCCAAGCTGGACAGTGAGACTTGGGGATGGTGATTTATAAAAGAGCTTGAAGCAGTTAAGCAGAAAAGAGCAAAAAGGAATAAAGGCTCTTTTATGTCTTTCTGGTTTCTTGAGGAAACAAGGCTTGGGAGATGGCATCCTCAGAGTGCCCATCTCTGGTTTTCCATGTCCTTATTGTTCCTACACTCTCCAATAACTCTTCCATCCCCATGACCAGTTCCTACGAGATCCCAAGGAAAGGAGAGATGTCCTATTTATGTCTCCTCCCAGTCAAGGCTACAGATAACAGGTGGAGCTCCAAAAAAAGGGTCCCCACTGGTTCCTTTGCAGGGCTATGACACAGTGTGGCCAGCTCTGTGCACGAGCAGGCCTCCTGCCTTGTCCCTCTGCCACGGCGCTCATTTATTCCTAAACCAGTGTTTTCCAATGGAAGGGTAATCCTGGGGAAAACAGACTCACATGTTGTAAGAGTCGCTGGTTATGTGCTCTTCAATTAAAAAACTATAGAATTCCACATCAGAATGTAACATATTATGATGTAGGACTATTTTATGCTTATAATGAATTTCTCCCTTTTCCTCACACGTAACTGTTTCACAATTCTTAAACCCACTTCTTGTTCAAAGATGGTTGATTTAATTTTGTTTGGATTTTTTTGCAATCAGTAATTTTGTTTGATTTAAAAAAAACCCAACCAGCATCACTGATATACATATATACATTTTAATTATCATCATATAGTATTGCTCTGCTCATGGGTTTGATGTAACTAAATTTATGACATTCCTAAAGTATTTGCCACGTGTTGGCTAACTACCATGCCTAACCACTTGGGGAAGAGGACATTGGAACAAGTTACAGAAAGGACACATTCATACATGAAAATGCTGTTTGAAAATTAGCTTCAATGGCTATTCAGGTATTTGAACAAAAATCTCACTCTATAAATTCCAGAGTTGAACACAATGAAATTGAAAATCTCTTTCAGCATCAAAGAAACATTACTATAAATCCTACAGTGACTCAAAGGTAGTAATACCTCATGTCTGTGTAGCATGCATCCTCGGAGGTCTTTCTAGATGTTAACTCATGTATATCACAACCAGCCCACGAAATAACTTTGTTGGCCCTTGCTGGGACTCTCTAGGCTTGGTCTTTTCTGCTTTACTATGGAATTGGAGTAGGGTTTTTATTATTATTATTATTATTATTATTATTTCCTAAGATCAACAGAAGATGGTCCTCTCAAGGGCATGAAACAAAATCCACTTTACTTCCTGCAGCAGAATTTCACTCACCACTGGTACTTCAGAGAGAGGTCTATAAACACAGCAACTAACTCTGCTTGGCAAGGGTAAATTTCCCCCACCAGTGCATTACTGCTATGTGAGGATAGCCTGACAAATCCGTTGACATGACATAAGGAAAGATTTAGGAGTGGTTTGGGAGTATAATAAATGAATCCCCCATTGAGTCGACTATACGTTCCTTGGATCTATCAAGCAATCAAAATAAGCCCTTTGGATTACTTGAGACAAATGCCTGTCTGCACAACAAATCACCGCAGATTGCTTATGACAGCCAAATGAGACGTCCTTTCAGAACATCACCCAGCAACTCTCACGCAGCTCTGGACCACATTATAAAGCAGGAGTTAAGAAATTTAAAAACCACATCACCTCTTTTGGGTCTTCTTTCATAGGATAAGGACAAGTGACTTCAAATATGCTTGGGAATGCCTGCTCTTACAGGGCAGTTTGACCAAATGTTTGCTGCAAGACATTAGAGCTTTTCCCTTGTCTTCGACATTTCAGGTTACTAAAGGATTATATCTATAGATGTTGGTAATCCCTGAATATTTAGAAAATACATGCATGACTCTCCAAACATCAGACATCTGCCCCATGGTGCTGCACATCTGCCATTCCTGTGGATTTTTGAACAATTTCCTTTGATGAGAAGGTTTATTTCAATGGAAATCTCCAAATGAGAAAAGCTCCCATTCCCTCCATGGCTGTGTCGAGTCTGCAGTTTTATAGCTTAACATTTTTATCCAAGACAAAATACGCAGTCAGTCTCTTTGGACATCACAAAAGCATGCATAAAAGCACAAAGATAAATAAGTTGAACACACACATGCATACACTCTGAAATCTACTTTGCTAAAAAATCTGGCTCTGAAACAAATATCTATTTTTTAAATTAACATTTTTTAGAGACATTAACTGCATCTTGAGTGCAGAGAACACATTATTTTGTAGGCGTTTTCAGTAGCACAATACCAACCCCTATTTTTAACTATTGACTAATTACCAGTAGATCTTAATTACATGGTGTGTGGAGGCACTAATAAGTTTACAAATCTGCCAACAACACTAAACACATATGTCTTTTCAAGCATTAGCCTCTCTCTTTTTTTTAAAAAAACCCTTTCTCTTCTTTTCCCCTCCAATTTGGCAGCAGAAGATACTGGGAAAGGCTGTAATTGAGTCTGATTAGAAGAAGAGCATCTAAACACCCATCCTTGCAGAGAAAAGAGTGGCTCAAAGCACAAGGAGAAAGCAAAAGAGAAGCCAGCAGAGCCTGGACAACTTACATTTTCAGCAGGGTGAGAGAAGGGTTTACTTTGGAGTAGTTTACTTTTGTCTGCTGTGCAAGCTTCATGGAGCCATGTGCAGGCTTTATTTATTAGCTCTATTTAGGAAACAGTGGCACAATATGTCCCACATTTTGGGACAGGACTGAAAATCTGTATGAAGGGGAGCAATGCAGGAGGAGCTGCTGGTTCTGCCCATGCTGCCTGTCCATGGCATCCCCTGGGAGCCTCCCAGACCTGGTGCACACAACAGCTCTATTGCAAATCCAACAGCGTCAGGATCTTCCTCTGGCCCCAGATGGCCTGCTGAGGTCATGTCCACAAAATCAGACACTCCAGAAACTCAAAAAACCCCAAAACTTGCAAAAAAACCACTCAGGCTCCAAAATAAGGTAACTATTTCCTGTACTAAGATGGATGTAAGCTCTGAGAAGAAGCATAATCTTATTTTATGCAGTTACTTTTGAACTTCTTATGCAAAAAGGTTTTGGCCCTTCCAAAAGTGAGCAAATTTCTAGTTCTGTTTTACTGGGTTATGGCACAATGCAGCCAAATCCATCCCAGGGTGATTTTCTGACAGCATTTTCCCATCTTATTTGAGGATTTTGACAAAGTTTTTGCACTTTAGGCTCCCCATAGATGTTTTACACAGCAGCTGGACCCTCACATCTACCAAAATACCTTTCAGACCCAGGTTTCACAGAGATGTCCACTCATGCTGAGTGGGGTTGAGTGAAACTGTGAGCAGTGGGGATGCTCCTCTTTTGCAGAGCAGGTCTGCAAGGGAGGGGAAGGGGGCTGTGGGTCCTGCAGCACTCCTGTTAAATCCACACCGGCTTTGTTTTTTGGGGGAGGTTTGCTCAGTCTGTGAGAGGATTCATGGGGATCTAGGAGGCAAAGAGGTCACTGCAGTTAGCTGATCCTGTGGAAGTCACAGAATTTCACAATCCCCTTCAAAACTTGGTGTACCTCCATCTGAAACCAGGTGGATGTTCATGCACATGATTAAAGAAATGTGCATTTGATAATTGGGGATATACCCCTTCTAATATACCTAATAATCACACCACATTTTATCATGCAGAATTCCAAGTTCTTCACTAACTTTCATCCTCTTGAACACCCTCATGTTGGTGACCACACCGTTGCATACAAACCTCTGCTCCCTGAAGACACCCATTTACTATCCTGGGTGAAGACTGCAGAGTCTAGCACTGGTCAGGATTTAAGATCTTGAAAGTGGTTTTCTGTGGCAAGTCAGTGATTTATTTTTAATCAAATGTAAGATAAAAAACTCCCTTTTGTGTTCCCAAGAGTTGAATGCTCCCATGTTCTTCAGAGGGCACCCATGCACTTATGCATGGTCCTTCCATTTCAAACCACAAAGGTGATCACTGTGGTCCACACTGGTATATGAAGGTACTCTTACAGGAAAAGAGCACTAGGAGGAGGTGAATTTTTGGCATCAGGCACAGAGGATATCCCAGAGCCATTGAAAAAACCTTCAAGTAAGTGTTTCCAAAGAGACACCTCAAGTACTGATGAGCACTTACTGTGCAGAACTGCACATCTGGAAGTGTAATGGCAAAGGTTTCCATGAGCTCTTCCCAGCAGCTAAGTGTCCAACAAAAGGGACCATCACCCTGAACCCACCCTCACCACAAGCCTCTGCACACCCAACAGCGCTTATTGCAAGAGGTGATCATCTGTGGGAGGTTTCGTGCTGCTTTAGAAGCCATACAGAGGCTGGTGATAATATCAGAGAGCTATCTAAAGCAGGAATTTATAGAGGAGTTGCCATATGGGATGATTTTTAGTATAAATAATTCCAATAATTTAATGGGAACAAAAATTAATCTTCCATTTTCAAGTGCAAGTATAACCAAAGAGTGAAGAATGTGCATATTCTTGGGAAAAAATGCTAGGGACACTTTCAGTCTGAGTCCACACTACTGTTGATCTCCTGAAGTGTTTGCCATGGAATCACTAGATAAACTTGAGTTTTATGACTACATAAATGAGAGCAGGTGTCGCCTTTCCATATCCATATTTCTAAATGCAGAAGGGTATTTCTGTCTGGGATGATTCAATGTTTATTTTTACAAGGTGGAGGAGAGGAGATTATTGTCATTTGCATTGATGAAGGAGGTAGTTGTCACCTTCCCATTTTTCCATATTGAATCTTTGTTAGCAAATAACATGTCTTGAGTAAAATGAGGGTAGGAGATAATTTAAATGGGTGCCACATGTAGCCTCGGCAGTGAAATTACAAAACTGAATCAACATGAAAGCAGAATCATTTTTCTCAACAATTTAGGTAATTATGGACAAGGCAAGCATTAGTTTTTGCTGCAAAGAAACTGAACCAGTTACTCTGGTATCTTAGGGCAAAACTTCAGTTCCTTAATTAACAGATTCAGAAATATTGTGTGCGCCGGCAGATGGAAGAAATGATAAGAGCACTTGCCAAAGCTGGATACGCTGGTGATGTGCACATATCAGAAGGCACAGTGTGTGCCTGAACCAAGGCTTCAGAATAGCAGCACTTAATTTTTAGACGTTGCCTGAAATAGCCACATGATCATTTTTGCCATACAGATGAGTCCTTAAGCGTCCATTTCAAGATGGGCAAATCTCATCCGTCCCCTGAGATATTAAATGACCTGTGCAAAGCCAAATTAATTAAAAGCATTTAAAAATAGAGGAAGGGAAATGGTGATGCTTTTGACATGGTGAGAGAATAAAAGGAAGAAAGAAATGAAGTGTTTCTCTTATCCTACAAAAGAGATCATTGCTCAGTTATAGAATAAACAGTATTTATGCCCCATGTCCTTACATCACTTAATGCCAAGTGGCAAAGCCAGATGAACAGTTCTCTTCAAAACAGGTAAAAATTTCATGTTGTTGCCTGAAACTAGAGCCTTCTCCTACCAAGAGACGATGAGTCAGGAGAAGACAGGGGCATGGGGTGGGAAGATCCCTGGAGAAGGAAGCATGTTATTTCTGCTGTTGTTGAGAAGAAGCTCTTAGGGAGAACAGATCTTGTCCAACATCAGGAATAGGTACATGTGGGTGTGCACTTGGGGTCTAACCTTGCTCCTACCAAAAGAAATGGCAGAGTACTCTGGGCTAGATGAAGTGTCTCAATGTCTGCTCCCACTTGAGATGCCCCAAAGTGGCTGGGACAATCTGCTCCAAGACTGATGCAGGAGGTACAGGAGACCTAAGCCCTTTTGGAGCACCAGCTGGAGGCCAGGTGGAATTCCCTGGGGCCTTTCAAATGCCACTAGATGTCTGCATGTGGGCAACTGAACAGAGCCACTGGTGAGCTCCTTCTTAACTATGATGAGAATTTGGACACCTAACTCACACATGGATGCAGATGCTCTGATGTCTCAGTTTAGAGCTGAATCCACCTCCCACTGACTTAAATAGGGGCTCTACCAGATCAAGGCATTTTATTCAAGACACAAGTTGTAGAAATGGTGGTTGTAATGGAGCCAAGGCAGAGGGCAAATGATTTTTTAAGTGCAAAAGGACACGTAAATGAGAACTTCCACATGGTTCCTTGTGAGAAGGGCTGCAAAGACGTAACCAACATAAATAATAGTAATAAAATAGGAATGAAAATTCTGTCCTTGGAAGGAAAAAAGAGAGAAAACCAAGGAGATCTGGGATGGACAGAGCTTTAGGAAAAAGGTCCATGGAGGATGTCAGAAGACCAGTGGGGAATCAGGGGAAGATGATTTCTCTGCAGTACCTTGACTAGAGGAAGGACCGCTAAGAGAGGAAGTAGAGACACTGAGGTGAAATAGCCCACATTAGGAACAGGCAATGCTTGGGCTGACGTTTCAGCTAAATGAAGATGGAAGAAGCTACAGTCACCAGAGCGGCTACCACCAGCAGCCTTTTCCTTGTGGTGTTCCAAACGAAAACCCGGAGAGTTTGGGGTTAATGCAACATTCTATCTTTATTTGGTTTGATAAATAAGGTCATGCATTTAATTAACAACTCTGTAGTGACAACATTAATTACAGAAAACAGTTTATTCTGTTACATGCATGGGTTTGGATGAGGTTTACCTCATTATCAGGTATTAAACTGAGCATCGGGGAGGGGTGTAGAAAGGGGGGTCATGTGGAAGGGGGTATACTTCACCTTAGCGAAGGTGTGAATTCCAGCTCCGCTTCCTCCTATGGTCCATGGCTATACATTGGCTTTCCCGTTAACCTAGAAGAACAGAAAAACTATATGCTATGTGCAGTTCGTATTGGCACAGTGGCCAACCTTCACATGCACCCAGTTTAGAAGGAGAAGCATCACCTGAAAACTTTATTTTTCACTGATCTCCGAAGAGCAGTGCGGCACGCTGACAATAGCAGCAAGCTACTCTATGAGATACATCCCTGCTCTTCACAGACAATTAAATCATTGGAGCCCCATGGGGGGAAGTAGGAAATGCTGTGTAGTTGCTTTTCCTAAATCCCCGCTTGGAAAAGCACCGAGCAAGTCCATCAAAGTGGAGGTCTTGGCTGTTAATGCTTTTCCAAGGGGAGAAACACGCAGTTCCCTGCACTGCTCACCACCTTTTTCAGCTGATGAAGTCACGTTGCTTCTTCCTGCCGGGTAACCGGACCTTAAAGAGCACGACCGAGGGGATTAACTTGTGCTCGGTTTAAAAGGAAAGCTGCAAGTACTGCCAGGCTTTGCAAAGAAAAGGCAGGCAGGTTGGAAAGCTTCTTGCAGTCACCCTCTTCTGCACAAGCCAGTCCCCAGGTGGCCCTCCGATCGTACATCCGATGTCACTGGTTCAGCTGATTGCATCTAAAAGGTGTCCCACAAAGGCATGTTTCTGAAAGCAGAGAGACAGGTTCCTTCTGATGCACGGTAATAAATGAAAACAGTTGCAGCTCTCAGGAGATTAAAGGAAGCCTGAGGAGAGCTGAATAAACCATGTCACCGCAGGTAAGATCTAGATAATAGGAACTGTGAAGTTTGCTAACGCACGCTTCCCAAGACCATACTAATTCTTAAATTTATCAGGAGATGTAAAGTGATTTAAATGTAGTATTACTGCCTAATAGAGAAAAGTTTGGTTTTCGTGTAATTACATGTTTAGTAGAGAATTGTTATCCGGCTTTTATCATGTAACATCTGAGGACCTGAACATGTTTTAGGGAACGCTAATCAAGCTTCACAACCTCTCTAGGTTATATCAGCAACCCCAATTTGCCACAAATATAGCCAGAAAGGGGAGTTTGCTCTTAAGCAATAGCCTTTTGTTTAAGATGCCCTCTTCTGTGAGAGCCCCATCCTGCTAAAACTTCAGCGTGTGAAACCAGGGTGGCTTGCAGGCAATATTTACTTTGGACAAGGACCTGGCCCTGGTTGGATTACTGGAGCCTAAACATATTCTTTAATTTTAATGTATTTCCTGGAAAGTGTAAGCCATTCAAAACTACTCAGCTGCATATGAAATTACAGAGCTGTAAGGAACTGGGATTGGAAGTCAAGCACCTGGTCCAGCTGAGAGAACACACCATGTTCAGTTGTTTCAGGATATCAGGAGGCACTGACTAACACATGAATATTGATAATCGCTGATAAGACTTATCAGTCGATTGCATTGCTAAACTGAAAGCTCAAAACCCAAGCCCTCAAATAAAAAAGAAGTGCTAGAACATTTCTCAGGGTCTCTTAGATGCAGTTCTTAGGATGACTGAGCTGGCTTTTCAATACATAACATTTGGCACCTTCTGCACCTTTCCTAGAGAGCCTAATGTCACAAAGTGCTGTCACAGGGAGACAAATAACAGCAAAAGCAGCATTGTGTTAATCCTCCCGGATACATACACGTAGCATTCAAAAAGTCTGATAGAAAGTACAGAAGTTAATCAACAGGACTGACCTAAGTGTGTCTCCTAAGTCAAGCTCACACAATAACTATTAAGTTTACCAACTTATCCAACTTTTAATACTGCGGAGACTTTAACGCCGTGGCAAAGGAAGCTGGAGTTTTTTCTGCCTCATGCATGAATAACAAAGCTACCTGCTATATTCCAGCCGTGGATGCTTTATTGTTAGTGATGATGCATGAGGCAGAAATAATGCAGTTTGATTTTTAGAGACAATACCAAGTTGAGCTTGCAAGGCTGTCAGCCCACACTCGTTCGACTTGGGAACTGAGCAAACAACATGGAAGTAATTGATGGAAACTAATGACACAATAAGATGTCATTTTTCTGACCTACTTTCCTTAAAGTAAATCCCCATTAATTGTAATTATCTGTGCTGGTAGCAGAGTATTCCACATACACCAAACATTCAGCTGGATCCATCCCCCAGTCATTTAAATGAGGTAGTTCCAGATTTACACAACTCTGATTCTGGCTTACGTACCTCTCTCTCTGTAGTGTTTGTTCCCCTGATCTGAATAAATGCCTGGAAGACGGAAGACCACACAGCTCAATTAGTGTATAGATCAGGATGGAAACAAGCCTTTAACCAACCAGCACCAGAAGGTTATGATCCCATGCCTTGGTTTGCTGAATGCTGCTGGAGTACCAAACACGCCTTCCCTTCCTGGTGTCTCGCTGGTGCTTCCGAAGAACAGAAAAAAACATGAAATGCAATGCATAGACAGATCAGTTCCAAGTGCTGCAAGGGAAAACCCCTTGCTAAACATGTTTTAGAAATACTTGCAGATGTAAGGGTCACCCAGAGTTTACCTGGACCTCCGGATACAAGTGCCTCCAGCGTAGTGGAAGTATGAGTCGCTGCTCAGCACAGAGAAAAGCTTTCTCCTCTCAAACATATGATGGGTGTGATTGACACTCACAACTTCCAAAAAAACCCCTTAAAAATACGTAGTGTTGGCTAATAAAAAAACCAGGCTCTGACTAATGACCCTTCTAGCTCTCCATAAGAGAGCTACAACAAAGCAGGACTGCAACTCTTCTTCATTGAAGGGGCAAAGCATCTTTCCCATGTCCTCCAGCTGAAGCGACCAGGCAGCGATGGCTGTGGGTACCAGGGAAATGAGGGGTTTGTGGGGTGCTTTGAACACAGCCGCTCTGCTGTGTGACGAGTGAGCGAGCAGGAGCTGGAGAACATCATGGGATAATCAGGAATTAAGATGTAAGTGGTGGAGATATCACTTCTGACCACCCACGAAGTCATGTATCTGTGACTCATCGCCTGATGCAGGAAGGAACGTAGTGTACCACGCATCAAAATGGACAAGATCTTTCCAATGGGGGATGATCTGGGCTGGAAAACCTTTCAAGGGCTTTCATCCCAACTGTTTATTTTTTCACACTGGCATGCAATTTCCTTTATAAAATCATGAAGCTATGTGTTAAAACTAGTTACTTGTTCTTTTTTAGTCTCTGTTACTCCTACTGGAAGGATCTTCCAATTCTAGACTAAATATATTCATGGCCAGTTCCTACTCATTTACTCTTCTGCTGCTGCCCTTCAGTGTCACGCTTTTCTCTTTGCTTGAATTTACTTTCCAGGATATATTTATAGGCAGAAAACACATTCCCTCTCCATTCTCATTTTGCTAAACTAAACAAAGCCAAATTCTTTCAGTCCACAGTAGAAAGAGAGACTATCCTGACCTCTGATCAATGCCTGGCTCTTCCCTGCACATATTCCAGCTTGAATCCATCCTCCTTGGTCACGGGTGGTCACAACTGCACCGAGAAATTCAGAGGCAGTCTCAACAGTATGTTGTTATCATGTCATATATTGCCCAAGCAACTGTTTTTCTCATTTAGTGTGCCAACGCTAAAATCCTTAACTACTGTCTTCTCCCACCCGTATGTCTCATCGCACAAGTTTGGGTTGTTTTTGTATCAAAACAGATGACTCTTCTGCCCCTTATTGGCTCGTGAAATGCAATGTGCACCCACACTTCTGTGTAAATAATAAAACCAAATAGTTTTATTACTTCTGCGCTGGTTTGTTTTTTGTTTTCCTTTCAAATCATATGTAGCAAATTGGCTACACAGAAAAGTTTAAAGGAATGAGGAATGCTTCCATTTATATCTCATCGTACTGCAAAACAAAAGTTTAAGCTTTATATGGGCACCTCTCACTCGAGAATATGAGTCCTAGAGTCCCTATTTCTTAGCTCTGTGAGAATTAACATACATATTTACTGCTTAAAGTGTCAAACAGGAGAGTGATTTTATATTACAGATATATTAATATACGTGCCTTATGCACGTGTGCTCATTTTGGTCAAGTTGAGGGCTGGCGTTCATTTCATTTCTTTCCATATTCATATTTCTTGCCAGCTTCATGTCACAGCTTAAGTCAGCAGAAAACAAGGGACTATTTGCAACATTTGAATTGAGCATGGTGGGGACCTGCAGGATCATGTCCTCTCCGATCCCATTATATCTGTAACACCAGTTTTCTCCATGAAAAAAGCTGAAGAACTTTGTGCCGGAGTTTCACACACTACAAATGACTTGGATTTGGCCACGCACAGGAGTGCATCAGAGTGCGTTCATCTGGACAATGCAGAAAGCTTTGCTTTCTGTTTCTTTTCTTCTGTTTCTCTGCTATAGGAGGACCCAACTGTTTCAAAACCAGGGGCATCTTTCAGACTTTGCAGAACTTTCGAACTTCTTCTACATCACTTGGAAAGGCCGAATACAGGCTTCCCAGAGAGCTGATTTAATATACGCAAGTCCTCCCATTCTTCTCAAGACTGAATTAATTTTTCCTCTCTGGAAAAAGCATTTTATCTGCACTTATGCACCATTCCAGCTGCTTGTTTGTTTTGGGTTTTTTTTTCTCCCTGTTGAAATTTAGATGCTGCAAAGCAGCAATTTTAGCAGCCAGTTCTGGAAGCCTGAATCTATCAGCCCTGATATTTTGCCACAATGAAAAGAAAAGAAAAGAAAAGAAAAGAAAAGAAAAGAAAAGAAAAGAAAAGAAAAGAATTCAAAGTCGTAGAGAAAGAGGCAGAAGCAAGAGCCCATGGGAGAGTGAAAGAGTTGGAAAAAGGAGCATCTGGAAGGAGCACTCTTATCGAATGGGGAAAAAACCAACGGAAAAGAAGGGAGATTGTAACCTACAGAGGACAGCACAAGACAGCACAGAAAAGATGGATACGATGAATAAACAAATGTGAACGCGTAGAAAGGGAACCAGGGATGGGGAAAGAGCTTGAATTTATCTTCCCCAGCTCCCAGCGGATCCTTTGGTGAAACACCTGCCTGGGGTGCAGCTCAGCCCCAGGCAGATCCCAAAATCGGAGCTGGGAGCTGCTTCCTCAGCTTGCCAGAGGTTTGTGTCCTCCAGCAAGGAGCTGGGCCCATGGAGAGGAGCCGGCTGGTTTGCCTGACCCTGTAAGAACAGGGTGGGTAGAGCAGGGTCCCCCAAAGCAGGAGAGGAAGGGACAAGCTCAGAGGAGGACCCTTGTGTTTAGGAGAGGGACAGGAGGACACTGCGGTGGGGAATTTGAGGGAGGGCCATGTGAGGTCAGGGTGCTGAGGTGATACTGCTTCTGTGTGATGGGGGACCTATGGGATGGGGTGGGACAGGAGCCCCCCTTCCCCAGCACAGCCGTAGGAAGGGACAAGGCAAAGAGAAACCCAGAGGAGGGCTTGGACCTGGCAGGAACCAGGGAGCTGCTGGAGGTGGGAAGGAGAGAGGCGGTCTGGCTGAGGGTGGGCTGAGGACAACCTGGGTGGCAGTGGTGGTCCTGGGATTTGAGGGTGAGCAGGTGACAGGGAGATTGCACTGCAGGACCGGGATTTGAGGGCCGAGATACCGGGCTGAGGAACTGATTTGGGAGTGGGATGGGGTCAGCACAAGGGTCCCCAGCTGAGGATGGTCTGGGGGATGCTGGTGTCAGTGCATGGGGGTCGCAGGGAGAGGCACAATGGATTCTGCAGTGCTAATGCAGGGGGGACCTGGAGAAGAGCGGTGGGTGCTGATGCAACGGGGATGCGGCAGAGGGCAGCGCTGGGTGCGGGGGAATGGGAACCTGGGGAACTGGTGCAATGGGGACGGGACAGAGTTGCAGCAGTGGGTGCTGGTGCAATGGGAGCGGGACAGTTGCAGCAGTGGGTGCCGGCGCAGTGGGAGCGGGACAGAGGGCATCAGCGGCTTATGCTGCAATGGGAGCGGGGCAGCGGGCAGCAGTGGGTGCTGAAGCAGTGGGTGCTGGTGCAATGGGTGCCGGTGCAGTGGGAATGGAGCAATGGGCAGCAGTGGGTGCCAGTGCAGTCGGTGCCGGTGCAATGGGAACGGGGCAGCGGGCAGCAGTGGGTGCTGGTGCAATGGGTGCCGGTGCAATGGGAATGGAGCAACAGGCAGCAGTGGGTGCTGGTGCATTGGGTGCTGGTGCAATGGGAACGGGGCAGAGGGCAGCAGTGGGTGCTGNGTGCTGGTGCATTGGGTGCTGGTGCAATGGGAACGGGGCAGAGGGCAGCAGTGGGTGCTGAAGCAATGGGTGTTGGTGCAAAGGGAACGGGGCAGCATGCGGCGCTGGCTGCCGGTGCCGGTGCAATGGGTGCTGGTGCAATGGGTGCCGGTGCAGTGGGAACGGAGCAACGGGCAGCAGTGGGTGCCGGTGCAGTGGGTGCCAGGGCAATGGGTGCCGGTGCAGTGGGAACGGAGCAGCGGNTGGAGCAATGGGCAGCAGTGGGTGCCAGTGCAGTCGGTGCCGGTGCAATGGGAACGGGGCAGCGGGCAGCAGTGGGTGCTGGTGCAATGGGTGCCGGTGCAATGGGAATGGAGCAACAGGCAGCAGTGGGTGCTGGTGCATTGGGTGCTGGTGCAATGGGAACGGGGCAGAGGGCAGCAGTGGGTGCTG
>VXBL01010431.1:429568-442040 GCA_013400195.1 Aramus guarauna
GGGGGGGGGTTAGTGTAAGTGCTGAGTGGGGGCTTAATGATGTTCCCCTTTTTTTGTGGTTGTTTTTTGCTCAGCTGAGAACCGAAGGCTGTATTAATACTGCCTGCCTTCAGTGGCTGCTCAAAAGAAAGTATATGTATACATTGTAAAAACATGTGCGTTTACATATATATGTATATATAGATTTTTAATTGTTGCTTGAAGTAGTATGATCTCAAATGGCGTTCCCTCTGATAAAGTTCAGGTCCTGGGTTTTCTACCTTTATAAATCTACAATTTTCACCTTTCATCTCAAATCTCCTAGATTATCTTGAGGACTGGAACAATTCAGCCAGACTATCCAGAAGGTAAAGGATGCCAGTTGGGGCACATTACGCTCGCTATTGAGCTGCTGCACTGCAAGCTGCAGAAGGGTTTTTCATTGAGGAGGGATGTTGCAGTGCTGTGGTTTTGCTGGAAATAGGCTGAAGGCGGGTCGGCCGTCAGAGCTTGCCAGGGCTGTCGCTTTCGCTGAAGCCATTCAGCTGTGTAAATTCAGGAGAAGTAGTTTTGACTTGAAGTTTTCGTATCTTGGATACTTGCACAAGTTGTATTAATGGCGAGAGTATAACTTCTATGTCTGATGTACCTTTCTTTAACCTCTGTTATAAATGGGTTAGTGGGTCACGATTGCTGTCCTGGAGTACACGGTTTAGAGTATAAAGTACGATCTTTCGCACTGCGGAGTGCTATTAAAGAAAACATTATTGGATTCCATTGGATTAACAGTATGTGGAGTTTGAGCTAAAATGAATGCTGATCAGCTGGAAATTGCTCTGTGTCTGTTAAACTGTCAGTAACGGTAAGTTTCGTGACTTGAATATAATGTTTGTGGGTTTTGTTTTCAAAACTGATTTGAATACCTATTTAGAAGAAAAACATTCTGTAAAAAAAAAACAACTAAACAAACCAGAACAACTCTTGTCACAGTTTTGACATTAAAAACACCTTGTGTATTTGTGTGATTAAAAGAAAAATTCCTAAAATTCAGGAGAAGACTTGACATCTTGTTTATTAGTGGAAAGACCAAATCTATGACTTGTTCATCTTTCGGCATGCCTGGAGATGGAAGGATGAATCAATGAGTTTAAATGGAATATCTGGTATTTAATGACTACGTGACAAGTGGGTTTAGGCTCTACTAAAATACTTTGTTCTGGGACGAAGTGTGAGTTAGATACATGCTACTTAGGATAGTTTAGAAAATCAGGAGCTACAACTCTTTAAGATATCTGCCCAGGTCCCTTGGAGTGGGAGACATCTACTTGTGGAATGACAGATGAACAAGAAGCTGCTGACCCAATACTGCCCCATTGTCTTGGTTTGGGATGTTCAGCTCTGTAGAGCCTTTCTGTAAATTTACTGCCTTCCCTGGCACACTCAAATATTTTTTTCAGCTTTTTCTGGTTAGCTTGTCTGGCAGCTAAGTTTTTCCCTTTAGCCAAGTTTTAACAGCTTGCTTTTATAGTATGGAGTTTTGTCAGCTTTTGACAAGTTGGCAGAGGGAAGACATTCTGGGATAGATGATAAATATGTTCTCCCTACAAAATCAGGTCTGGGGTATAACTTTTTTTTTTCCCCAGCGTGGTGGTTCTCCCTTCCAAAAACCTTACCTGCTCTACACTCATTTCTAAGAATTTTCTACGGGACATCTGTGATTGCTGGACTGCAGGTGTAGCGGTCCAAAGACATTGAATCTGAAGTGCAAGGCAGGTATGTTGCGTTTGTGTGAAAATAATAATCGTCATAATAGTCATGAAAAAAGGCTTTATCACTTGAGTAGGGTCTCCATTGGTTGCGGGGTGGTGGTGAAGCTCCGTGTCTTGTTGAGTGCTACCCACTAGAGGGGGTCAAACCACAGATGTTGAAGCAGATCTGCTGTGCCAGCCTTGGGAGGGCAGAGTTTTCTCCAAACCTTCTCTTGGGAGAAATGACGTGCTGCCCTGACCTGGTGGGAACTCGCCTTCCCATGCGATTCAGTATTTCAGCAGTGACAGCGTGGCTCGAGTAGATGGATGAGCGGGATTTTGAGGAGAAACTGGAGTTTTGGTTTCCTCTTGGATGTGGGGATGCTCTTGACGAAGAGCCATGTGGGCGTGAGGCGCCCAGTAAGTTGGTTCTGCGGTGACAACAGCTTGTCACCTACCCACCATGATATTTGGGGAGGAGGAAGGGGAAGCAGAAATGCTTTGTTGACCTGACTTTATTCTTACTGGAACCAGCATAAAGTTTCCATGGCCTTCAAGGTGAGGACATGGTGCTAGGTATTTTTGAGAGACCGTCTCCAGGAGCCTGAAAACTATCAGGGAAGAGGGCTGGTTTGAACTTGGATTGCAGGCTGCTTTCCTAAATGCTGGTACCTGCGTGGTCTTTGACCAGAATGTCCCTTTTCAGTTGCTAAGGCTTTACGCTGAACTCTAGGAAAGAGAGGTGTGCCTTTTTTTTCCAGGTGCCCTATGAATTTATCTCTAATGCCAGTGGCAACCTGAAAGTGTTCTTCCTGGTGGAGGGGAGGCAGGGTGCCAAGGGAAGGGGGAAAGATGGCTCACCGTTTTTGTATGTTAAAATTCTAAGCTCTCTTTTTTTCCACCTTTCTAGACACTTCCATTTTGCTTTTAGCTGCATTGAGCTAGCTTTATTCCTTGCAGTGGTTCTCCTCTCAGTACAAATGTAGGTTATTCAGGGAGCATTTCCTTTAATGAAAAGGATGGAGGTAGAACTGATGGTGATAAAGCATCTCTTTGGAAGAGAGCTGCTTTCGCTGTCTTGAGACTGCAAGGAACAGAAATTGGACGTCAAACGTGTAATTTTCCTTGGGGAGTGAAGGCGACCCTATGGAGAAGTCTGGATCCCTCACAGAACTTCTCCCTGTGCTTTCATTTTGCTTTATTTCCCTTGAATCCTGACTTGATTTTTAGCACCTCACTATCATGAAAATCAGTGGTAGTGTAAGCCAATGTTTTAACACCTGAAAGCTTTTAGGCAGGTGGAACTATGAATCAGAGTAATGCTTTGCTATATCTGGAGATAAATTCCAATTAAAGGTACAAGCAAAGAACATGTGCCACATATTGTTACTTCATTGACCCACCTTCTTCTGATATGCTGGGACACACTTGCTGTGACTGCTTTAGGGCACTGAGATGCTTTTCCAAACCAGATCCAAAGAAAATGGGATCATGACATTTGCAGGCAGATCAACAGGCACATTCCATGTGCCATGTGCTGGCAGTGTCAAGGATGCTCCGAAAAATCTTTTGGGTTGTGGGACTGAACATTTGGCCGTGTCCCAAGGTGGCTAGAAGCAACCTACTGCAGCTCCCCATAGCTGGATTTTTATTTTTATATTTTTTTGCAGCTCTCTCCAACTCTGGGAATTTGTGGTGGTGGGCAATATGAATTTTCCAGTTTCAGGCTACGTTTGGTTATATGTAACTGCTGTAGCATAGGAGCCACGTTTATGTTGCTCAGGAGTCCTCTCAGGAGTTGCTGTTTGTCTGCCCTTGGGCATATCTGACCCATGGACTGAGTACTCCATTTAAAGTACGCACATGCTTGGATGGCTAAGCTATATGTGTGTGTCTGCTTTCGTTATTTCAGTGTAAATGGGTGTGTTATTCCTTCCATCAGTGTCTCGAAGCCCTAGCTGAACCAGCAGCCCTGTTAGAGCAAAATCGGATCTTGGCCAAGAGACAAAAAATGGAGCAAAAGACAATCTTAAATGTGTCCCCAAAACTATAATGGGACCTGAAGACTGTGCTTCTCCTCACGTCTCCTTTCTTCTGAAATCTGTGAGAGCTCGGGTTCACCTATGAAATATTCACGGTCTGTCCTTAAGTGACTTTGGCTGCACAGAAGATGTTTTGCAGAATTGGCAGCTTTGCTGAAACCTGTATTCAACCCAGAGCCTTTATTGCAAGGACCTCTTCTTTCTCTGCTCTGCCTGCGCAGTTCCACATTACGATGATTTGGTTTACCTGCTGCAGAGGCTGTTGAGGATTTTAGACTGGAAAATTAAATATCTGTGTATTGTATCGCCTTTTGCACAGGATGGGCTGAGGGAATAGGCATGTTCTCACTTGTCCCAAAATCCCATGGGAAATAGAACTAAAACAAAAGTGCATCATAAATGCTGCCTTGGTGTTCTGCCATAGAGGGTCTGTGAATGGGGACTAAGAAAAACAAGCCTGTTGTGAGCAGGCTTAAATTAACACTGCGGAGGTCTGCACTCGTGGTGGAAAAGCTCAATAGGCTGTTGTGCTGTATCACCCTTTCCACCTTTGCAGGTCAGCTTGATGCGGGAAAAATTTGCTGTAAAACCTCCGCCAATTTGGCAGAACTCTTATTAAAAACTCTTCAGGAGCCACAATGCAAAAGGCTCTGGCACCTGGAGCTGCCTTTATCACCTTTATAATTAAACCTGGTGAAAAAGCAAATCAAATCCAAGTGACAGAGAAGCGTGGCCAGCTGCCGGAGCCTCCTTCAGTTCGCAAGTCTCGCTCGATGGGGTTTTGTGCAGTGGGGCAGGGCTGATGGACCGTCCTTCTGCTTGCACGATGGGCACTGGACTTCATAGCTCTCCACAAAAATAAAGGAGTGATGGGCTCCCTGGTGGCTCAGGCTTGTCTGCTAAAGCAGAGGGGTGACAAGAATCCCTGTGAGTTTGCAGAGAGTTCCAGTGTCTGGGAAAATCATCATTTCCCCGGTTTCTGTTGTGAAAGAACAACAGTTTAACTCTTTGTGCTTGGTTCCCTTACACAGGCGGCTCTGGATGATAGGACTGGCAGTAACGCGTTGCCTGATGTACCAAACACAGAAGACAGCAGTAAAGCACCAGGAGTGGTTTTGAGTTTGGGATTGGAATTCATCCCAGTTATGTCTAAGCAAGGGAAAAAAAGAGCAACGGAGGCCGATGTTGTTGAAGTAAAAATTGTAAAGAGTGGTATAAGCAGAAGGCATTTAAATAATGTAAACAGTCTGGCATGGGAGGAAGGATGGGAGGCATTCCAGAAACAAAGGGAAAATAGTTTTGAAACATGGCTAAAAATATACCAACTCTTGAATTCCAGAGATTATCTCAATTAGCGCTTTTTCAATATATCTTTACAACAGAATTGTAGGAGTTCACAAAAGATAATAGAGGCTATGAGATACGGAGAAGTGATATTAATTTGTTTAATTAAAAGGATGAAGGGCTCCCTAAAATAAGATTCACTTATCTTCCGTTGCAGGGAGGAACGAGGTTATATTCAGAAAACCACAGCTTATAGCATTATAGTGTGGAGAAAGCGTGGTGACAGCCAGGGCTGGGAGTAAGAGCCCCCTTCTTCAGCCCCGGCAGTTGCTTGCTCAGTGACTTTGAATAGCAAATCCCTTCCCATGGGATTAATATGCTATTAGAGCAAAGTGGTATGATTTTACATTTCCAAGAGGATTTTGTTTGATGTTCGGGGAGCAGAAATTGGGCGTTTTTCTAAAAAAATAAAATAAAATAAAAAAAATTGTAAAAAACCGCAAAAAGTTCAGACATCAGAGCTTTCAGGTGCAGGCAAATGTATTTTTAACTGGGAGTCTGTATGTGTGGAGCTATGCATATATGTGCTTGATGTTCTCTTTGGCTTTGGAGGCGTGCTAGCATGTGTCAGAATTTATGTCCAGCCTCAGATCTGTGTATACGTCCTTTGGCGTGGGGGAGAAGCATGCATTTATATCCAGCCATATTTTAAGAAATGTAGGGAGAGGCAGTAGGGGCCAGGGAGGAGAGAAGACCCTTATGCAGATCTAAATTAAATTAACCCCCCCCCGGATGTATATTAAAATGTTAAGTAGCACTAAGCTCTGTATCCCAGCTCAGCAATATTTCAAGGCACTTTATTGCTTTAATGGAGGGATAAAATAGAACCTGCAATTATAGTAATTTTTTCTAATTGAATATTTTGCTTTATTCTTTCACTTTCAAAGCATGACTGTAAGTACTAGCCTTCATAAAGCTCTGGAAATATTTATACTTTCCCTTTCTGGCAATGGGTGTAAATATGCTTTTTCTTGGGCAGACCGTTTCAGTCCCTCGTGGCTGGGGAGCAGAACAGCTCTGGAAAGCGGTGGGCAATAAATATTTCTCTGCTGGTTTTAACAGTGTTGCCATTATCCTGGGAAATACTAGTTTCCCATCTGGTGGAGAGGGGAATGCAGTGTTACGGATTAAAGGCTTTCCGTCACTGCACGTAGGCTTGACGTGATTTAGTCAGGTGTCTTTTTAATTAATTTATTGTTCACGCAGGGCTAGTGCTCGACAGCTGCATCCAGTCTTTTATCCCCAGGCCATGTTCTGCGCGGGGAGATGAGATCCTTGATTTCTGCCACCTAGGCTGAATTTGGGGAGGAGGAGAAGAAAAAGCACCTTCTGGATCTTGCTTGAGCAAGACGTAAATGGCAGGTAAAAGCAAAAGCAAAGTCCTTACCCAAAACCGTTTGAGATTGGTGGGACAGCGATGCTGGCAGTAGGGACGAATTAAACTTGAATCGTTAAAGGTATAATTGGGTGCCGATTGAGGTTTTTGAAGGAGCCATTTTTGGTGACACGAAATGCCAGCTTTTCAAACATAGGTTCCTACCTTCAGCTCAAGCCTCAAGCAGGCAGAAAAATGCAGATGAATTAACATAATAATTGTATTGTGCATTCTCTGTGCTGAATCTCTGGTTTAAAGAGGGAGATTTGCTGATACTTCCTCCATGCATACACCCGTGATGGGATGCTATCAGTTTTACGCTGTTGCAATAGCTGTCTTCTCATCTAAAGGGGACTTTTGATCCAATAAACTGCTTATCTCGTGTAGTTGTCCTTTCATCTAGCGTGGGTGGTGTGTGACGGCTGATTGAAGGCACAGTATTGTGGTTCATTTATGAATATTAATTAGGAGTGGAAATAATTTGGAACAGTGTGCGCCGATGACTCTGGAAGCACTGACTGCAGAAATGCATCTGTTCCTCCCTCGTGGGAGACTTACAGCTACGAGTCCAGGGAAGACGGGAACTCACATTGGGGTGTGAAGTCACCATATAGAGGCTGTCATGCCGATACGTTGACTTGGTGATACAGCGAGAGGTTGCTGTAATGCTTTGTTTCTCAGCGTTTCTTGCGGCTGGGCTGGGGAAGAAATGGTTTCTTTGGGGAAAAGCTGCCGCAGCGCCTTGCCAAGTCATGTGCATCAGACCCGGAGCTGGAGGTTGAGGCTTTCGCACTGGCACGCGGCTGTGTCGAAAAGCAGCGATAGACTTTTGTGCCCTTGTTTTTGTGAAGGACGTGCTTTTCTCCTGAACGCTTAATCTTACCTTAGCCCTTCCTACCAGTCAGTCCGGTTCTGTTGTAACACGTTGACATAAATGCGTCGTACCACTGATGTCAAGAAAGGTGCCAGCTCCAAATCTGGTGCAGCCTGCTTTTGGATGATACGGGAGCCCCTCCATGGATCCATCTCATTGCTTTCCTCTGTTTCAAGTTGCTCCCTTGAACAAGAGACCCACGAAATCCTACCACGTGTGCTCATCAAGCGTAGAGCCTTCCTTGTCTTGCCTGCTGGGAACTCACCCTCAATGGCCACGTCTCCACTTGTGAGCTAAGTAATGGCAGGATTTGTCCTCTGGCCCTGAGACGGTCTGGCGTAGTGTGGCTGTTTCTATTGTGTTAAACTGTCTTGGCTTTCAGGAGAGGGTGGCTGCCTCTGGGTTGCCAGCTGGGAATGGTTTCTGGGCCGTGCCAACTGCTGAGCAGTGCCGAGGAGCTGCTGGGGTGAGGGCTGGTAGGTTCTGGCCAAAATGCTCGTGTCTGTGCGATCCCATCCAGCTCAGATGCTGATGGGGGAGGACGTGGTTCGTGACTCCTGTAGCTTTCATCAACGTGCTTTGCTCTGCAGTGAGGACCCGGTGGGGTTAAGCTGGGACCATCCTGGGAGCACAGGACAGGCAGTGAGCCAGAAATGTGCACTTCTGGGGTCACTCGTCTTCACCCAAACCCGTCTGAACCTCATCTGTGCATCAAATGTTTCTTTTTAAGCAAGCTGAGTAATTAGCTGATTTACTTTAAAACTCCTCAGAGCCCTTAAAAACAGTGGTTTAAAATGGGTTGATTATTTCACTTTCATCAAAGCGGGCTATTACGAAGAGCCGTCTCCTGCAGGCGTGTTCCTCTCGAAGCCCACAGGCACTCCAGGGGTGCCACCATGTGTCACACGCGCTCAGCGTCACAAATCACTCGCGTCTGCGTGCCACTTGCTTTAAGCGGGGCATGATGGCTGTCAGAGGGCAATCATCTTGATCTGCGGGTTCGGTTCGGTGTTTGCCTCGTTCCCCGGCGTGGCTGGGTTAGGTCTCTGAACCAGCACACGCTTTGCTTTCCGATTGTGCGCTTTAGATCTGGGATAATAAAACATCAAAGTAAACTGTACTGTTGTGGATAAAGAAAAAATCAGGACACTCAGTAGGACTTCAGGGAGTAATAAATCTGTTCTATATTTAATCTCATATTTATCGCAGTGTCAGTATGAGACCACTTCATTTTACTACTTTAACTGTATCTAAGAATAACTGAATACTTGAAACATTGAGAAAGTGGCTAATACCTGGTGGTAGCTGATGGGATCCAGCTTTAATAGTTATTGATTGATTTCAAAAAGCTCCCAGTAATATCACATCTTAGCTACTGTATGTTGGGAATTAAAATTCTATCAGTAATTTAAGATTAGAAGTAATTGTAGATTTTCAACTTAATCATCCTTCACTAGACGAATACAGCCAGGACTTCAGGTGTCATTTACAATTTTGCAAAAAAATTGTGGTTGATCTGCTACAGTTTTATTGTGCGAAAACCTTGGCATCTCTAAATTCAAATGTTCTCAAGCGTTTCCTCAGCTGCTCTAAAATTGGTGTGGCTTCCCTGATCGGGATGCAAGCACCAGTTTGAAATCTGCTTGTCAGACAACAAACATAAGAGACAAATGAACCCTACAGGGATGGTCTTGTTGCTTAGTCCTTTCTGATAATGCCCTGTATCTCAGAATGTGGAGGAGAGTCTGCAGAGGTGGACTGAAAAAACCCACATATTCTCGTAAGAGATTAAAGATTGACCCTAAGTAAGGGGAATTTTCCTTCCGAAAATTCAGGAGAGCAAAAAGTAAGATTTAAACGCTGCTTTTTAGTACTAAAACTCTGCCTGGGTAACCTAGCATTTACCTGAATAATCCCTCCACCGGTATGCTTCAAAACGCCACCTTAATTGATGCTTTATTACCATTTGTGCAGAGCCTGTTTTTAGTCTTTGTTTTACTGCTCTGGAGTTTAATAATTCCATTTATAAAAACGTGGGGTTTTTTTCTGGTATGGCTTGTTGCACAATTAGAGCTTCGTTAAAGGCTCTCATTATTTTTCCTTGTTGCGATCAAGCTCTGCCTGGAATGAATCACTGAATTTTCTGTTTGAACACGCGGGTCTTGCTGTAATTCCCTGCTGCTCCTTTAACCAGGAACCGGCTCTTTGTGGTTCCTGGGAAGTGACCAATTTTTTAGCTGTGAGGGCAAATTATTTCTGACCCTTATATTTTTCTTGTTGATATTTAACTGTGTCCTCTGAGCAAAAGAAGCTACTACAATTATTGGGAGCTACGTAACTGCACCGTGGAGTTTGAATGCAGGGTTTAATTTCCGATGGCTTTGCTGACTTCTTTGCATGGGACTGGATTATTTTCCCCTTTCTTTCAGGGGATTAGGGGATTTGTAAACCAGCACTCCTAACAAAGGTGTCTAAAAAGCTGGGAAAGTCACATCCCTTCCGTTTGCTTTCAATGAATTGCTTTTATGGTCCTGAAAGCACATTTTCGGGACAATGGAGAGGAAAGGCGAAATCATACTTTTGTTTTGGAGAGGAGCTGCTGAAGTATTTCACGTAGGAATTGATGAACGAGGATGCACCAACTGAAAATTCATTAGTTAGTGCCATTTCCCACACTGAAAATTGGGCTCGCTTGAAAAGAAAGCTGTTTACGCCTCCTGACTGCTCGAGGAGATGGACCAGGATGGGGCCAGTGTTTCTGGTTGGGATCCGGTGCTGGGTTCTTGTGTGCTGCTATGAAGTTACTGCTCATAAAAGACCACAGCCCTCTAACAGCATACTTATTCCTCCCTAATAAAGAATTAAAATTCATGTGTTTAGACTGGATATTTTGCCTAGCATTGACCCTTATGGTCACCGAAAGGGTTCTTGCCTTGGTAATGCTTTCCACTGAGTATAGTATTAATTGGTTGTGTGAATTAACTGAAGACTAAACTTTATTAGGCTGCCATTATCGTTGCATTTGTATGCTCCCTGTCCTAAATCCTCAGTGAAAACATCTGTTAGTGACTCAAAATAGAAGTCTGAGTTCTTAGGAGCAATTTCACCGTCGTCATAGAACCATGAATTTTTACTGATGAGTCTTAAAGAACAGTCACCTTTAAAGAAACTTATTTTTCTTCCAGTCCCTTTTCCAAGAGGAAACCTTTCAGTAGGACACTTAATCTGCATTAACTGTAACTACAAGTGTGCGTTTGTGTTTGCACAGCCAGCACAGTTCTGTGATACTTACCGAGCTCCGAGATGAGCAATGCCCTCCTCCCTGGTATTGCTCATCATCTGTTTTCTGCTCTTTACCCATTTTCCTTCTGTGGGAGCAAATTCAACTTTTGGCTTGGAAGGGCTTGCTGTTTTCTTCAGTAATACTGCAAAGGTAGATCAAAATGTTTGATTTGGACTCTTACCTGTTCCCAAACCTGGGCTTTCCGTGTAATCAGTGCATTGAATTGATGTGGTCATTTATTTTTTTTTAAACTGAGTGTCTCCAGGGTTGGTCTACTTGCAGTATTTATGGAACTGAGTGTCAGAAGCCACCCAATAGCAACATACATAATTTTTCTTTAAAATTTCAGCATTTTCTTTGTTGCATGCAGACTTTGTTGGGTCACCCAAGAAGTTTTCTAGGGCAGCTTCTAGCTGTCCCAGGCTGACTTTGCCTGATCTTTGAGCATCATCTGCTGGGGTTACATCCAGCCATTGACCCTCATGAAGTTTCAAGGTTTTTCAGCTTGGGTAACCTTCTCCTTATTTGCTTCAAATGTAGAAGCAGTGCCTTGCAGCTGCCCATACCCCTGTAGCCCATCTTAGCCCAGCCAGCTCCTCCAGCAGACAGCCAGACGTAATGGGTGAGAACTAGTGATAATCAAAGGAAGGAAGAGCTATCAGTGACATTTCTCAGCCAAAGAGTCTTCAAACTCTTGAACAGAGGCTTGAACGCCAGCAGACTGTGATGCAGCCTTGCTAGCCTGACTTTTCCACCCTAGCTAGTCCTGGCTTGGGTCTTCAGCAGGCAGCTTTCCTGCTTAATATTAAGCCAAAATTGGAGGAGTGTAACTCTACAGGTGATAAGTTTTGAAAAGTGTCAGAGGCTGAGCAGCTAATAGTGATTTAAGGTACCTTGAAGAGGCATTCATTGCAGGAGTCATTTGGGGTCATCTTCCTACCAATAATGAAGAACCAGCTGAGAAGAGAAGGTTCATAATAGAAATGCAACTTAAAAGCCTGACAAATTAAGGCTGGTTTTACTGAAAGCGCTGTTACGCACTATATTAGATTTCAGAAAAGCACATTGGTAGGAGCAGGGAATGACCGTGAAAATTTACCATCCCAAACATAAAATTTGCCCATGCATCCTTTACTCGATGATTCTAATGATAATGCTGAAATGACTTTATTTGCCCATTAAAGGATATACATTACTCTTCCTAATCATATGAGTAGAATTATAAAAAGAAATTTCTGCTTTAAATTAGGCTGTTTACCCAGCTCTGTGGAGTAGCTATTATTTTCCTCTATACACTGTTTCCCACTCTGCATTTCTCCACAGCTACACAGACCACAGTAATGGGGCTGATGTGCAGACGTGAAGAGTTGGCTACGTCTAAAACCTTGGGATTCAGTCAGCAAAGACAGCTTTTGTCAGTTTATGATCTCGCGGGGTTTTTTTTTTTCCTCCCGGCAGGAGTTCTGTTATCTGATAAGATTGTATCGCCTTGGGTCAAGCCAGCGGGATTATCTAAATGAGGCTGTTTGCTACCCTATCCTTCCCGACTCGGCTCTGGGTTTTCTTGCTCTCCGTTGGCTTTGATGGGGGACTTTCCTGGGGTGTCCTGCAGTCATTCGATCGTGTCTTTGGTGAATTAAGGAAATAACTCTGTGTCCTGAATGGGTCAGAGCCCTGGGTGACAGGTATAACTAGCTGTTGTGCAGAGCTCCCTGTGATCTGTAATGACTGTCTGAGTTAAAGGAAGAAACCACAAAGAAGCATCAATGGTTGGTGTTGTTAATAGAGTTCTGATTTGAACATAAAATACCTTTTTTTTTTTTTTTT
>VXBL01010431.1:442062-457674 GCA_013400195.1 Aramus guarauna
TTTTTTTTTTTTTCTTTTTTGAACCCTACCAGTTATGAAAAGAGTTCACAATGCTTGAAAGAGCTTTTCTGGGAGTATAGGAAAGTGCAACGGAAGCATTTGTATTTTCAGAGATTTCAGGCCAAAATGCCGTGCAGCTCATTATCGTATTTCTGATGGCAAACAGAAAAGAGCACAGGTGGCCTAGGAAAAGGCATTGGATCGGGCAGGCGCGTCATCATTTTCCTCCAGGTTATTGTGCTGTCATCTAGCATTTGTGGCTTAGAAAGTTCCCGAGCAGGAGGCGGCATGCGTTTAATAACCCATGACGAATACTTTAGTACTTTGAGGGCTTTTGAAGTTTGGCAAAATTTTTTTCAGTGCTGTTTAGAAAATTTTTCTTTACTTGGCATCTCCCTGCTGGTTTGATTAGGGAGATTCCCACATAAGGGCGTGAATTCTGAGGGTTTGAAACTGTTTTCCTGCAAAAATCAAGAATGGGACATTTACAACTGGGGGTTTTTTTTCATGCAAATTCATGTGCGCGGTGGGGATCTCATTCAATCACTTGAGCTTTAGACATATTAAGTTATCCTAGAAGAGCTGAAACCAGTGGGCTGAGTTTCTGCCCCTCGCAGAGGCAGAAAATACCCATGCAAGTATCTTTCCATAGATTAACTGTGGAGACTCTTATATTTTAAGTGGGGCAAGATACTAAATGTTGCAAAGTCAGTTTTCCAGCTTTTCTCTGGTGTAGACGTGGAGGACCTAGTTCTTCCCTGGTGACATACCAACAGAGAAATGTCAGCTGCGAATTTGTCATATACTGAGAAGACTTGAAGATCCTTGCGTTTTCTAGGGCTTTTACGTGCAATATCTTCTGGATAGAGTTGGTGCCAGGGCTACAGTCAGATGAGAAGCTGGGTTGAATAGCACAGTGAAGAAGATTTTCGAAACTTGTGTATGTTCTTGGTATTTTTATTAGGTAATTATGTTTTGTGTGTATTGGATTTTAGGAATATGTATAGAGAAAGTGCTCTTTCACTGTTGGAGTTTTTAGCATGAATGCATTGCTTACTTTGCAATCGAAGTGTGTTTTAGCGTGAAGGATTTCATAGGTGAGATTGCCTTAAAAAATATCCCTGCTCTTTACAACTGCTGCAAAGAGAGCTGAGCACCTTTCAGGAGGTGGGAAACCCAGCTCTGTAAAAAGGGGATGGTCATTGTAATACCCCCTGAGGATCAGATACCATCTCCCACCTGGGATGCACATGCTACTGAACACAGTACCTGGGGTGATTTTAAGCAGAGATGCCGTGGCGTGAAACCAGGAATAACTTCAGCTGCAAAGATGTGTTCTCGGCCGAGTCATTAAGCTGTGGTTTCTCTCATTTTTTTTCTTGCCTTCTTTTTTTTTTTTTTTTTTCCTTTTGGAGTACTTGCCACAGGGTCTAGTGAGAATTGGGTCCCCACTGATTTTGCTGCAGCAGGTTATGATCCCAGCTGCAAGATGTACAACTTTTGAAGAAAAATCCAGGAAGCAGCGAGAAAGGTGTGTGAGCATTGCAAGAAGATATGTTGGCTAAATACCTTCTGGGAGGCTACCAAGTGGTGTAACAACTAATCTCATAGGTGATAGCTGTTTTAAAAAGCAAAGCTTGTTTCTGATTTCAGCTTCTGGATAACGTGGTTTGGCTCATGCCTTGGAGCTGTCAGTGGAGGAGAGGGTCAGGAAGAAGGTGAAGGGCTGGTAAATGAATTGAGGAATATCATTGCTTCAACAAGTGGCAGTTTGAAATCTTGTGGGGGGTTCTTCTGAATTCGTAAGAGCAGGAAACAAAGTGAAAAAGCAGTTGGATTCAGTATCTCGAGAGAATTCCATGATCCTGCCTTATAGGAAGGAAAATTCCAAGCAGCTCCAGCCTGTTCATATTGTGCAGTTAATAGTACTTTCCCATTAAAATAACTTTCTCAAAACACAAATGAATCTGTAGGACTCTTTGCTGAGGTTTACTCAGAGCATAAATTTCGATGTCTTTTTCCACCCCTTCTTCTTTGTTTTTATCATATTTTACATTTCCGAGCAACCTCCACTTGCATTTCCCGCAGGGCACTGACAGCGTTCCTGCTGCTTTCGAGGTTTGCTCACAGTGAGCACAAGTGGGCAGGCGCCTGTGCTTCATATCTCCTCTGCAACATGAAGCCATCAACTACATGATGCCTTCCTGGCCCTTCAGAGACCACACTCATCCCTTGGTACCCCAGCCCACCGCTGGTAATTCACCCGCTCTGTCTGAGTACTAAGCAGGTCTGGATCCCACAGAGACCCTTCATCTCTAGCAGGATTGCAGGCCACAGACCTTGTGTTCTCCGGGATGTGAACAGAGTGTAATATTGATTATAATGCTTACTGTAGTTATTTATTACATTCATTAGTGGGGAAGAGATGAGAGACAATCTTACTGTATTAAGTTGTCCCAGAGACCCCTAGATAGTAAATAATAAATAAACAATCAACGATGGAGTAGAACTGGTGGAAAGCTGGGACGGTCAATGTAAGGAGCTACCAGCCAGCCTTTTTAAATTAATAATGTGCAGATTCAGTGTGGTTATTACTTTATGTGGCTGGTAATGCTGTATTAAGGGACCTAAGTGACTGGAGACGTATCTCGACTGAGCTAATTGAGGTCCATCTTGAGATGGCTGTCATCCCCTCTATTGCACAGCACTGTGACTTTGGATATGTGTCTCCACAGGATTTCACCCAGAGATAAAAACCTCAAACCTTCTATTTTTCTGTAAAAATACACTTCTTCTAATGAAGCACAGATAGAGCTAAAATGATTAATGTCCCTGAAGTGGTGATTTGTTGAAAAAGGGAGGTAAATACCAAAGCAGAGCAAGGGTATTTCCTTGTGCTGGTCATTTAATTTCCTTCTAGTTTACCACCAAATAGACCTTTTGCTATCGCAAGAGAGAGACGAATGTCCGTGTACAGGCATGGGCTTGTAGCATTTTCTAACTTTAGTGATTATCATGGACATTTACCCAACATTCAGTTTTTACTGGAGGCTTTTGAACCCAGAACCAGCCCAGAGCCCAGTACTGCAGCTGTGGTGCCCTATTTCATAAGAAAAATAAAATTTACCATTTGGCCAAAGGGGCCTCAGAAAGAGGTGAGTGGCAGGAGGACTAGTTGAAGGCAGCTGAATTGAGAGCATGGAAGAGTGGCCATACTTTATTGGCTGCTTTTAGTTGTATTAACTATTGAAAAAAACCCAACCAAACCTACATTTATGCTTTCCTTTAAGCAGCTGTGACTTGTAAATGAAGCCATTCAGCTCTTTGTTCACAGTGTGTAAACCACTGGAGATGTATTTAAAGCAATAAACCCTGTAGTTGCACTTGTATTTTTGTTTTAAATCCTGTTTGTGTAAGGCCGTTAATTTACACAGGGCTTTACAAACACAGATAAGACATGCTTTCCCTGCCCAGGTAACTCATTTTTAGAGGCTCAGGCTTTCCAAATTAGTGCTTTATCCAGGTATTAGGGCATCCCCTCGCTTCCTTGTGTACCCTCTGCCTGGCATCTGTGAGCGGTCCTTGAGCCAGAGCCTGTTTTTTGTGTACAGACATTGCTTCACCCAGGGGGTCTCTGATTCCCAGTTGGGCACTGGGCTCTGTTTTGATGCTGGCAGTAATTTTGGGGGTGGTGAGTACTGCACCCAGGAGGCGAGCTGCCAGCTAACGGTGGTTGTAGGAGCAAGCCCAGGCTTATGTCGCTACCAAACTCCGTATGTGTGTGTATAAATAATACTCCTGTTGTGACAAACACTAGTTAGGACATCATGCATCTGGTAATGACAGTTCTTGGCATTTCGTGTTCTTGTAGATCTGTTCTACTCCTCGACTCCGGAAGGGTCCTCTTTATGTTTGAGGTACGGCGAGTTTGGCACATTGTAGTGCAGGTTGTGTCTCCGGCACAATGTCATACTCTGACGCAGAGTGTGCTTGTTCTCATGAGGTTTTTCTCTTGCTCGTGGCGTCAAGCACTTCACACAGGCTGTAAGGCTGAGTGTTTCCTGCAGGAGTGTATTGTATTCTCCTGGTGCCAAATGGGTCAAAATCCCTGATGTGGTTGTGGCAAACTGCAGAGCTGGCAGAAGAACGAATAAATCAGAGACGGTATGAACGTTATGGGGAGATGATCGTTAACCAGCATTCATGTGTAAAAAGCAGCGTCTAGACATTCAAACACTGCTAATAGCCTTTGATTAACCATTTTTGTTTTGTTCTTGCTCAGTGTGTTAATCACTGTGATTAAAATGCTTAGCCACCATGGAGCTAGACGTTGTATAAATTAGTAAGTAAGCAAATCCAAACAGATGGGGCAGGGAAAATTAGTGTCTTTGGCAGGGCCAGCATTAGACAAGGCAGGGCCAAGGAAGATTTAGAGGAAGACCCTAAATAATCGTAAGAAAAGCAAATTTGCCTGTCCAGTGGACCTGCCAGACCTCCCCACCCTCCTGCTCCTATAAAGCTTCGCCTCAAGCCTTTTTTCTCTGCCTCTAGAGCCCACTGCTGTCCTCGCCTGGTCCACCAGGTCCCAGGATGAGCTGGGTTTCTGCCCAGGATGCTACAGACAGGTCTGGAAACCGCTCTTCTCTTTGCACTAGACAAGTTACTAACATGCCAGCTTCTCCATGGTGTGGAAGCTGTTCCCCATGCTGCAAAGCCTTGCAACCTTCCCAGGTCCTTGCCTTCCCAGAGGACCTGAGAAGAAGAGTCAGTCACTCAGGCTGTTCTGGCTCAAGACTAGTCCAGCTTTCTAGTTATTTGTTTGGTTTTTTTTCTTTTTTCTAGCAATAGGAAAGGAGTACTATTGATGTTCAACCCCTCCATGACCAAACGTGTGTGGATACCATCCTTCACTGGGAGGACTGACTAATTTAAGCTGTTGAGCTTAGAGTTAAGTCCATGTCTGATTCAGTTTTTCAAGGAAGAAGCAGAGCTGGAGCGGGTGGGAGAGGCACCTTGCACTACTTGTAAGATCAGGAGCCTTGATAGGTGTTGAAATGCATCAAAATCAGAACATAGTCACGTCATCTCTACAGAGAAACCACAGTTAAAATAGGTAAGAGCGGCGGTTTCTCTGTGATAGGTTTAGACAAAGATAGAATTACCTGCAGCGGGAAGTGGAAGTGATAGTGAGACCACGCTAACAGCCCTTTCTGTTCTTCCTTCTCCTTAATCTGGTTTTCTGTGTAACTCATTTTCTGGTAGAGCTGTGAAAAAAATTAAATGGGTAGTGTTGGTGACAGCAGGTTTTTGCCTATTATGTGCTAGGATCTGTAGCTAGGATTTCCAATTTCCCTTCTAATCAAAAGGCTTCCTAAACTTTTCAGAAGGGCTCTCCTGGGATGACTGCACTCACAGAAACACAAGTGCTTTGTTTCTGCTGGTGACCATCTCTACAAACATAGCTGAAACACGGTGCAGCCACCAATCCAGTCCTGCTCTTGTTGGTGCTGCTGGGAGTGAGCATCATGGGGCTGGGCGTACCCAGTACACAGCTCTTCTTTTTCCAGTTGGTTCAGTCCAGCCCTGTGTAACATGACAGTCCTAGAATATCATGGTGTGAAAAGTTGGAAATTCTTGCCGTTTGTTCACTTAAACGAAACGGTGAATTTAATCTGAGCTGCTGCAGAATCAGTGCAGTGTGCCTTAATGGTCCTTTTTAGGTTAAGGTGAATTTTGTTCTTGGTTTTTTACTCCGCCCAAGGGATTTTTACTGATACGGCAGCAGCATCTCTGTTGGGCGTTGGGCTGATGGGCAGCAGAGGCTTTTGGGCTGTGAGACATCGAGGCTGGATGGGGACATGTATTTGAGAGAGGAGGTCTCTGCTCAGAGCTCAGCAGTCAACTGTCAGCACCTCTGGGGGGTTCAGGATGAGCCAGTCCAGCTCAGACCCTTTAGTGGCAGGAGGTGAAATCCTGCCCTCACTGGAGTCCGTGGAAGTGCTGGTGGTAACTGGAATTTGTCCCATAGGGTCGGGTCACGAGAAGTCACAGGAGGCCACCTCTGTTGGTCGGTGCTTGGGTTAAGTTGGAGAGTTTCTCCATCCACCTAAATGCTGACAGCAGCTTCTGTTTTGGTGAAAGCGTGCTGTGGAGATGTGTTGCTGATGGGTGCGTGGGCCAGGCAGTCAGCAGCGGACGGATTCAAAAAAGCCTCGTGACAGAGAGCAACAAGAGCTCCAACTGAACAGATTTCCAGGCAGAAATCACATGCTGGATGAACTCTTGAGGGTATGTTCCTGGCTCCTGGTACTCTTCTCTGACTCCAGGCAATACTATATCTCATTTAAAAGTCACTCCTCCTCTGCTTCCTTGCTTGTTTGGGTTTTTTTATTTCCCTGTCCCCTTGCTATAGTGTCTTCCCTCCTGTCCTTATATGAACCATCCATCTTTTTCTTACTCTTTCTGATTTCTTTCTTAGCTTGACTAATCACAGCAATTTTCAAGCCTCATAAAAAAATTTTGTTGCCTGTGTCTCCTTCCATACACTGGCCCTCCTTCCTTGCTTTCATCTCTTGATTTTTTTTTTCCAAGGGGCATATGCCTATATGCAGGAATGCATAGATAGAGCTAACTAGAAACATGTTTCTTTTCTACCTGAAATACGTAAGAAGATCTAAGACTCAGCACTGTGTATGTGCCTTAAAAAGGTGGGCTTATTCAGAGCTCTTCTCAAGCGATTGAGACGTGAAAATATAGCTGAGTATGTTAAGCTGCACAGTGACCACAATTCCAAGTGCATTGCAAATATTTTATTTGCAGTGTGTTAAGGTTTTCAGAAACTGCCGTATTGTTATTGCCAGGAAAATGCTGACATATATTTTATGTAACACATCAGATGTGATACAGACTCACTTTGCAGAACTGAGTAGCATTGCTACGGCCAATTGTTCAACACAGCATTTTGCTACGTTTTCTGACATGCTTAATAAAGATATTTTCATGATTCTAGCTTCAGTCTGAATGCCATTAACTGCTGGCTTTCTGAGAAAGCAGGAACGCAGCTCGTGATGCCAGACTCTGCAGGTTTTGCTCAGCAGCCATTAGGTATGACTTCAGAGCGTCTAAACCCTGGAAATAAAAAGCACCTGCGCTGGTTGGTGTAACCTGGGCTGCTGCTTTCTGTCGATCGGTGTTCTGCAAATTGACTTCACTCATCAATTAGGGTAAGGCAGAGCTGGGGACCCCATTTTCTCAGGGATGGGGATAGAGATGGTTGAATATTCTGGCACACAGAAGACCTGGCAGAGAATATAAGGAAAGCGTCTGCTGTCAGCCTTTGTTAGGGTCCCCGTGGTATCCATGTGTTGCCTTGGCAGAGTCCGGAGCCCGTAGACTTGCATACCTTGCAGCCAGAACATGAAATCGTTATGTCAGTAGAACGGGAGCTGGGTCTCGTTGTAATTGGTTTAGCTTGGATTTAGTGTTTTTTCATTTACAGTCTCCTGCAGCGGATACGTGGGGTGGGAGGAAAGCGGGAAACCTGCAGTACTGTTTTGGAGTTGTACCTGGTTTTACGTGTGGTTTTGATGTGCTGGGAGAAAATAGTCTGCTCATTGAGTTTCAGAGGATGCTGTTGATTGACATAGTTACTCAGGGTGTCTCTGTCCATGCTGCATGTGAACTTTGGTTGCTCTTAGGAGGGTACTGCATGACTGAACATCCCTGTGGAGAGGGAATCGGGCTCGTATCTCATGCCTTCCCAAAGAGGGTATACCTGCTTCTCAGGCACAACTAGTTTTCTCCAACTTCTGTGGTTTTGTTATTAGTGTGTAAAGCGGAGGAGTTTTCACCAGAAAGAAACAGAAATGTGCATGTCTAATTTTTGCCACCGTGAAGACTGCAGGAGAGGAAGGAAGACTATGCTATCGTGATACAGATGTCCTCTTAGACCATGTGAGCTTTTAAGAAAGCTAGCAGTGCAAGAGAAAGGTGGAAGCCAGCAAGAGGGTGAAGGAGGGAGTGGATCTTCAATGCTCCTTTCACAAGTCCCAGGGATGCCCCAGTTTGGTGCAGAAACTAAAGCAGAGTGGCAGAGAGTTGGCTTGCTGTTTTGCATAGATCTGTACAGCTTTTTGAGTTGCTTAAAATAAACACCTTGAAGATACCATGTTCCTGAGGAGGTATATGGTAAAGCATGCACAAGTTGAAATTCTGGGAAAGGATGCATCGCAGAGCTGAGACCATGATGTAGGGCACTGGGTGAGCTGGACTGGAAAGTCCAGAAAGTGTCTGTACTGAAGAATGTGACAGAGGGGCTAGAAGAAGAAGGTCTTGTGGTCAAGTGAAATAAAGAGATGTATAAAGGGGAATAGGATAGGATAGAATAGACCAGACTAGACTAGACTATTTCAGTTGGAAGGGACCTACAATGATCATCTAGTCCAACGGTGTGACCAATTCAGGGCTGACCAAAAGTTAAAGCCTGTTGTTAAGGGCATTGACCAAATGCCTCTTAAACACTGACAGGCTTAGGGCATTGACCACCTCTCTAGGAAGCCTGTTCCAGTGTTTGACCACCCTCTCAGTAAAGAAATGCTTCCTAATGTCCAGTCTAAACCTCCCTTGGTGCAGTTTTGAACTATTCCTATGCATCCTGTCCCTGGATCCCAGAGCAATGAGTTTGCCCCTCAGCCTCCTTTTCTCCAAACTAGGCATCTCTAAGTCCTTAGCTGCTCCTCACAGGTTGTTCCTTCCAGCCCTTTCACCAGCTTTGTTGCCCTCCTCTGGATGCATTCAAAGACATTCACATCCTTCTTAAATGATGGGGCCCAAAACTGCCCACAGTACTCCAGGTGAGGCTGCACCAATGCTGAATACAGCGGGACAATCCCCTCTCTTGACCGTCCGGTTATGCTATGTTTGACGTACCCCAGGATGCGATTTGCCCTCTTGGCTGCCAGGACATGCTGCTGACTCACACTGAGCCTGATGTTGACCAGTGTGAAGTTAGCTGCCGTGTGAAATGAACCCAGCACGCTGGTGAGAGCTGGTAGGAGCTTTGTCACTGCTGTGATAGTGTCACCCTGCTGTCATCAAAGCTGTAGTACACCCATATTTTCTTCCAGTACAAGGAGAGAAATATGGCTAGTCCTTGCCAATTTTATTTAGTTTTCTTCAAATGTCTGCAGAACAGGGTGACTAATATTTAGAAGAAATACTGGTTGCATTTATGTTGCTTCTTAAAAAAACAGGAGAAAACCTGATTAGCGTTTTCCATAGCGATCTTTAGCTTTTGTTGATGTGCTATTACTTTTTTTTTTTCAAGGAAAATGCATCTGAATCATGAAAAGCACAGCATAAAGCGTGTGATCTTTAGTCTTTTTTGAAATTAATTGATGCTTATTGTGGTGATCGACAGGTGTGTGGAAGACACAGAGGCAGTCCCTGTAGTAACTTGAATTTGACCAATTTCAGCCAAATTTTTCAGGGTAGATTTTGAAGATACCAAATTGTTGCAAAGTCCATGAAAGCAGAGAGAAGACAAAAACCTGTTACGGTCCCCACAGAGTAAAAGCTGCCACGTGTTGTGTCGGAGAGTCCATGAGTGAGTTAGTTCACCAGGAGATACCAATCCATGATGCACTGAGCTTCATCACCCCCTCTGCTCATAGATCTGGCCGTCTCGGGGGAGCATTATGTCAGGTGTTTTGTGAGCAGCTTTTGCACGTCACAGTAAATAGACCTAGAAAAAGGCGCTTGTTCACTGTTTTGAAAATCTCTAGTCTCTTTCCATACTAACATTTTTTTAGTTTAGGCTTTGGGCAACCTGATCTAGTGGAGGGTGTCCCTGCCCATGGCAGGGGGTTGGAACTAGATGATCTTTGAGGTCCCTTCCCACCCAAAGCATTCCATGATTCTATGATTGCTCTTTTACAAGTCAGTCTTTGGCAGAAGTGATGTCGCAAGCTGAGTCCAGGGCTCTGGTTTTCCTCCTGCAGCTGCTGCCAATCCCTGCTCAGATGTGCAGCATCCAAAGCATTGCAGAGCACGGCACTATGGCAGGGCGTGTGATAGATCTCGACGTGCTTTGTAGGTATATGCGAGCTCTGTATGTTGGCCTGGTTACTGAGATTTTGTTCGATTGTGTTGGTTTAACTCTGTGGGAGGTTATTTGAGAAGGAAATGAAAGGCTCAATGAACAGTGAATGTTTGAAGAGGTGTTAAGAGGAAATACCAGACATATAAGCTTTAGGTTCTTTGTTTTAAAATTTTTTGCTGTCTCTTCAGCCAGCCTGGTTTTGAGCAGCACAGAAGTGAGCCTGCAAGCACAGAGGAATGTATAACTCCTGTAGGAGTAAGAGAGTCCCTGTTCAAGGGAAGAGGAGTTCTGCAGAAAGGACCTGGGAGCCAAAAGAGCTAAGGATATAAGGAGACTAGATATAAGGAAGAAACGTTTTACAATGATACTGGTGAAACACTGGCACAGGTTGCCCAGAGAGGTGGCAGATGCCCCATCCCTGGAAATACAAGTCAGGTTGGATGGGACTTTGAGCAACCTCATCTAGTTGAAGATGTCCTGGCCCATGGCAAGGGGCTTGGACTAGATGAACTTTACAGGTCCCTGCCAACAAACCATTCTGTGAAGAGTTTTATCTGCCTCAGTTGCTGGCAGAGGATGATAAGGCCTTATGCCAGACTTGTTTGTTAGTGGGACAGGATTTTATAACAAGCAGCCTTGTTCTCACCGCTGGGACAAATAGTTCTATAAAAGTAGTTTTGTCACAGAGAAATGTTTCTGGAGGTCAGAATTCAGTCTGAGCAGCAGGATGGGTCACAGCCCGGGCTGTGGTGTGTCTGACCCATGCTCGAGAGGGGAGAACCACAGGATTTCGCTGCAGGGTGGTAGGGACAGCCAGGTGTGAAAGGGAGCATTCAGAGGGGCTCTGGGTCACTGTCCTGGCGACAAGCTCTTCTGCACATGGAAATAATCAGGAAGGCTGATCCTCTTAAGTGAAAAAACAAGTGGTTTTGTCCTTTCAGAAACTGTTTTTGAGAATTAAACTCTATTTATACTCTTAATTACTGGGAAATCGGAACTATTTTGAGTCATATTTTCCTGGAAAGGAGTATCTGTATGGAAAAAAATCTGATTGTATAAATGGATGAGTCTAAAGTACTACAGAAAAAGAGGGCAAAATTGGCTGTTCTAAAATCAAAACTTTCCTAACCGTTACAAGTGATCATGTCAATTATATCAGAAGCCTAGTAGCAGTGAGGTAATGAGAGGGAGATTTGATTGCTGAAGCAAATGTAATTTCCACAGCATTAAGATCTGGCCAAAACTGCACTCTGAGGCAGTGGATTGCATTCTTATTAGACGACTGTGGTTTTCCCTGTTTTGCTATAGACACACACAGACTTATTACTGTTTAGGCCAAGTAGTCAGGGGTACAATATCTCACCTACTGCTCACTGACGTGTAATTTCTGTCCAAGTTATAACAAAATGTCTGCTTCCGAAACCCATAATAATTATGGCTGCTGATTTTTTGCGTACTTGGGATTGATGTACTGGACATAGGATAAGCCTGGAGAGCTCTACTTTGCTTTAAAAGATTTGAGAACTTGATCTACGCTTAGGAGGAAAGCACCATGTCCAAGTAGCCTGCTGTCACTGCGGACTGAACTTTAGTGCCAAAGGAGTTTCTTTCCCAATATTCTTATTTTTTCCTTCTTTCTGAAAAACCTACTAGCAAACCTAAAGGCCTCTAGGTCCAGGATTGAAAGGCTATTTGTCTTTGCATTCAGGTTACATTGCTGGTGACTCTTTACCATTAGCCGAGCACGAGTGCGGTTCTGTGAGCAGCAGTGGGGGAAGTGCTGGCATGGACAGGCAAGAAGAACTCGTGCATGTTTTTACAGTCGTTTCAAGCAGTTTTCAGTGCTGCCAGGTGAAAGGCAACAACAGTGTGGCAGGGGCTAGAAGTGGAAGTCTCTGTTGAAAGAGATGTCAAGGCTAAGTGTTGACTTGTTTCTCCAGATTTTATGCAGTTGGGTTATCAGTCACTTTTAAAAAAATGGTCCTTTCTTAATTATTCCTTTGATTTATTTATCTTTCCCAAAGTTTTTTCACATGATTAGTGAAAGATGGTGGCATATGCCTATCTTCTGTTCTGAGCAAGATGCTGTAATGCTCTTAAACCTAGCATCCATCTTTATCTGTCATAGTTACCTGCACATCATTCTCCACTTCTTGAGCACTCTCTGTTTAACATTTCTGCCTGAGTGCATGTGAATTTGTACTGTTAATATTGTAGCTGAAGTATACTGTGAGATCAGATGATTTATAAAAAGGAGGATAAAAATCTCATTTCTTGAAAATAAATCTTGTGAAACCACATCTAACCTTTAAAGTGAGCAAGAGTACTTCTGGAGAGATGTATTCTGTGAAATTACACTGTTAAGAGACAGAGGGTAGTCTCTCTCTTGGCTCTAGGGCATTAAAACTCAGCCCCTGATCTTGATACCGTCTAAGAGATGACCTGGTGGGTCAAGAGCTGGCACGTAATTTCAAGCCCACGGTGTGTGCAGTGACAGCATTGTGCTGGATTTAATATAGGTTTGGTTTGCCAGGGATTGAACTGGTGCACTTTGATGGAGCCTGAGGGTGGGCATCAGGCCAGCATCTAGGGACGATCCCTGAAGTGGTGACATATGACTTATAAACCAAGAAAAGCAGCTAGACCATCTCCAAAGGAGAAAATCTACCCTGGTTCAGCTCTTTCCATGCTGTTAATGCTGCAGACGGTCTCCAGAGTGGTTTTGGCAGAGCGAGGTTTGGCACCGGTGCAGCATCACCTGATTGCACCCTTCCTCGATTAAACGTTGGCATGGCCCATCTGTGCTAGCTGCTGACTTAGATCCTGCCCCCAAAGGTCCTAATCCAGGACAAGTGGCAGTGAATGAGGCTGTAGTACAACAGCGCTGCTTTGTCAGCAGCAGCAAATTCGGGTGAAGTTTAGCCACAGAAGCTTTTCCAAGACGGAGCAAGTGGAAGATGCAAAATCTTGCATTGCTTGAGAAAGGCTGTTCTTGCTCAGCTCACTGAGGAGCATTGCTTGAGAAAGGATGTTGTTCTGCACACCACGGAGTATACCAAGTGGTTGCAGAGGAGAAGTCTTTATGTGATTTCATGGATCTAAATGGGTTAAAAAGGCTTTAAGCCTTTGTTTTTAGCATGAGAGCAAGTCAGTAACGAATTCTTCCAGCTCCTTTTCCAGGCTGCAGGGCAGTTTCTAGTGATTCTTCTGCACAGAGGGAAGTGGAAGAGGTGGCTTGATGGACCGTTGCTTTGCCATCTCCTGAAGAGTTTTGGTCCCTTACGAAGGCAGGACATCAGCCAAGGTGGACCACTGGTCTGATATACTTCAATTTGAGTGTGTTGCCTGCAATCAATATATTATGTCACTTGTTAAAGAGAGGTATGAAAAGGGCTTGACCTGGCACCCTAATTAGGGTTAGGATTAGAGCCATTTGGGACTTCGAGTTCTCCAAGAGGAACAAATGCAGGTTCTCTCTATCATTTTCTTCCTCCTTTAGTTCCATTAAAGTCTCGAAGGTGGATATTGATTGTTTATGAGCAACTTAATGTTGAAATAAAAATAAAAAAGTCTTTGATACTGAAAAAACTTCAGAGTTTGGGGATAGGTTTTATTCTTAGCATTTGTTTATCTGACATGGATTAATGCACAAGAAAATGCAACAACTCCATTGAAAAGTCGGCCCTTACCACCTTGCCCCCCATGTCATTTAGGTGAAGTGTTGGGGGTGGCAACAGTAGGAGGAGGTTATAAACCCAAATATTGAAAAACATTGTTTGGGATGGGGTCAGGGAAGAGTATTGCAGGAACTTAAGTAAATGGCTTTACAAAGAAAAGGAATGACTAGTAGAGCTTTCTAGTCTCTTGTCTTGGTACATTTTTCAGTATTCCGCTAAAGTTCACAGCTCAGTCCGTCTCCCCAGCTGGCTGCCCAGTTTGTGCTTTTACTCTTGCAATTAGTCAGGGGGGGATTCAGAGCTGCAGTTCTCCCCAGGAGAGAAAACCAAAGCAAGGCAGCGCTGTGATAGTAAGAATATGAATGTGCTCACCGAAAGCTTCATTTAATGTTTATAAAACATTGGGGATCACAGAAATGTTGTAACTTCACGTTAATTATTTTTATTTTTTTTAAAAACACAATTAATGCACTTTGAGGCTGCTGAAACAGTGAAGCAAACATTTGTAGGTTTGTAGGAAATCTGTGTCACGCTTCTAAAGTTTATAGCTGTGGGTAGGAGGAGAAGTGTCATCTTATCTCCAGGAACTAAAACATCCTGATTGTATCACATAGAATCAACCTCCAAAATTCATTGCTGCACAGAGAAACCCAGTCAAATAAAATTGCCTAGTTTTGAAGAAGGACTTTGAAGCTTTGTGACTACTGGCATTTGTGTCAAGCCAGGGTTATTTACAGGCTGCTGTGAAGGGGCTTAACTAATCACTAGCAGCATTAGCCAGTTTTTCATCTCTTGGAGAGAAAAACTATCAAATCCTTGAGTTTTGAGTGGGGTCAAAGAGGTTTTTCACTTTGAGGCATCATGTTACGACCTCTGCCAGAGGCACAACAGGGCAGCATGGTTCATTTTGTTTTCAATATGTAAAAAAGCAGTACGCAGGAAGTAGAACCAGAGCTGGCTGGAAGGGTGGAGGTTAGAAACATTGTCCAGGCACGTAGGGTTTCTGTTAGGAAAGCCAGAGCTCACCTAGAGTTGAGGCTTGCAAGAGGATGTCAAGGGCAGCGAGATGTGTTTAGATGTGTAGATGTGTCATTCAGGGACATGGTTTATTGGTGGACTTGGTAGTGTTAGGTTTACAGTTGGACTCAATCTTAAAGGTCTTTTGCAACCTAAATGATTTTACGATTCTGTGATCATCTACTCTGGTGTTGTGCCTGTTGCTGAGTGGGGCACATGATTTGGCACCACTGGACACAGACAAGGCTGAGATCCTCAGAGCCTTCTTTGCTTCGGTCTTCACCAGCAAGGTCTCCCAGGCTCTGTGATTAGGGAAGGGGTTTGAGATGCAGAGGAACATCATCAGCAGGTTAGGACTGAGTCAAGGATTACTTGCAANTCTGCTCTGGTGTTGTGCCTGTTGCTGAGTGGGGCACATGATTTGGCACCACTGGACACAGACAAGGCTGAGATCCTCAGAGCCTTCTTTGCTTCGGTCTTCACCAGCAAGGTCTCCCAGGCTCTGTGATTAGGGAAGGGGTTTGAGATGCAGAGGAACATCATCAGCAGGTTAGGACTGAGTCAAGGATTACTTGCAAATCATAGAATCATAGAATGGGTTGGGTTGGAAGGGACCTCAAAGATCACCTAGTTCCAACCCCTCTGCCATGGGCAGGGACACNCTCCCTGATAAACAGTCCCTCACCATCTTTCCTGTAGGCCCACTTCAGATATTGGAAAGCCGCAATTAGATCTCTCTGGAGCCTTCTCTTCTCCAAGCTGAACAATCCCAACCCTCTCAGCCTGTCCTCATAGGAGAGGTGCTCCAGCCTTCTGATC
>VXBL01010431.1:458520-552611 GCA_013400195.1 Aramus guarauna
GCTTTCCTAACCTGATCACTGGCTGCTTGGACAGTTTCTCTGTATTCCTCCCAGGCTACCTGTCCTTGCTTCCACCTCCGTAGGCTTCTCTTTTTTGTTTGACCTTGCCCAGGAGCTCCTTGTTCATCCGTGGGGGCCTCTTGGTGTTTTTGCCTGACTTTCTCTTTGTTGGGATGCATCGCTCCTGAGCATGGAGGAGGTGACCCTTGAATATAGCCAGCTGTCTTGGGCCCCTCTTCCTTCCAGGGCTTTGTCCCATGGTACTCTACCAAGCAGATCCCTGAAGAGGCCAAAGTCTGCTCTCCTGAAGTCTAGGGTAGCGAGCTTTCTGTGTGCCCTCCTCGCTGCCCTGAGGATCAAGTCTGTGAGACCTGATGGGCTCCATCTGTGGGTGCTGAGAGAGGTGGCTGAGGTTAAAGCAAGGCCACTGTCTATTTTCTCTCTGAAAATTCGTGGAGACTGGGGGAGGCCGTCAATGACAGGAGAAAGGCGAATATTGCACCCATCTTCCTAAGATGACAACAATGACCCAAGGAGCTACAGGGCAGTCAGCTCTACTTCGGTCCCTGGGAAGATCATGGAATGAGTGCTCTTGGAACAAATTTCATGTGCAGGAGAAGAAAGAGTTTGGGTACAGTCAGCATGGGTTTACCAAGGGTAAATCATGTTTGACCAACCTGATTGTCTTGTGTCTGTAAATGATTGGATTTGTGGGTGAGGAGAGAACAGTGGATGCTGTTTACCTCGACTGTAGCTTTCAGCACTCTCTGCCACAGTATCCCTGTATCCAATCTGGGATGTTGCAGTGAGGACGAGTGGACACCTAAATGGTAAGAAATTGGTTGGATGGTCTGGCTCAGAGGGTCATACTCTACCTGGAGGACAGTGTACAAGCAGAGCACCACAGTGTCTGTCTTGGGGCCTGTCCTGTTAGCATCTCTGTAAACCTGATGGAATATACTCATCGAGTTTGGAGATGGCACAAATTATGTACACTGGAGGGCAGAGCTGCTGTTCAGAGGGTCCTGGGCAGGCTGGGAGAACGGGCCAGGAGGAAGCCTGTGAAATTTGGAAAGGGCAAATGCAAAGTCCTGCAGTTGGGATTGGAGAACCTTTCGCAACAGTACAGGCTGGGGACAAGCTGGCTGAGGAGCATGTGTGTTGGGGGTTGTGCCCTTGGACACTGGCAGCAAGGGAAGCCACCAGCATCCCAGGCTCTTTAAGCAGGAGTACAACCAGTAGATAGAGGGAAGTGACTTGACCCCCTTTGCTTGGCATACACGAAATCCTGCATCCAGTTTTGTCCCCCACAATACACAAAGAACTTCAACAAACTGGAGTGAGTTCATCAGCAGCCCACCAGCATGGTTTTCTTTTGAGACAAAAAACATTTACCTGTATTGCATGTGTATTTTCCATAAGATCTTAGATGCTATGATAAAAAATGAGCTAGATAAGCTGTCTGTCTGTCTGTATCGTGGTGTTGTGAGCAGTGCATGTGGAGGTTGCAAAGCCAAACTAAGAATAAGAGCTAAGCAAGTAGACAACTAACTGTTCCCAGAATTATCGGAGGTTTTTTTCGCTGTTGAGTTAAGGCTGAGAACAAGAAGCTTGTGTTCTCCCTGAGCATAGCTGGGTCTGTTGGCAAAACTGTTACAAAACATCTAACAAAACTAAGAAGTGGGTTGAACTTCCCAGGTTTTACATTAGTAGGAGAGGCAGTCAAGATTTTTTTTTTTTCCCCACCAGTAGCAGATTGCATTGAATCCGAATTAGGTGCCTACCATCTGCTTTCACACAGGCTTTGAAAACATGGGGCAACCCTCCACGGCATGGGTGAGGAAGACGGTGGAGAATGTTTACAACTCTGTTTATGGGATTTGGGATTAATGTGCTGTTTTCTTATTTTGAGTCAGAGTAAAATTTAATTAGGCTTTGACTGAAATGTTGAGTGCCACTTGCTTTCAGCACCACAGCGTAATTTAAAAGATGAGTTTGTAACATCTTTCTCTACCAAAATATTTTGATCCCACCCAATCGAGTTTGATAGTATAATCCTGGAACATGTATTTTGACATTTTTCTGCTCTCAGTGCACTATAACACTCAGATACTATATTCTTGAGTCTCAGTGGTGAACTGGAATCCCTCAATGGTTTTGGAGGAAAAGGAGAATAAGGTTTTACAGACTGTAGGATTGGATCTAACATATGGATAACTGTGATTTCTGGAGTAGGATGTCCTGACCCAGACAGAAGGGAGACATCCCAGAGTCAATTAATCACAAGGTGACTTGAACTCGCCACGCTGCTGTCGGGGCATGTCGTGTTTGAGATGCACAGGTACGTCTTCTGCTTTTAGTCTTATGTGTTAAAAAACCAAAACACAACAAAACTGAAATACTGATGTTAGCACTGCAGTTAAGGTCGGCCAGGTGCTGGAGCGAGCGCTGGTGGGATGACACAAGGGCAAGGTGCTTGTGTCAGGCTTCTTGTCCTGCCCTGGTCTTGTCTATCCCCATCAGTCCGTCGTTGTAAGGTCACCTCTTGTTCGGGGCTTTTGAGGAGGACGTGTTGCTACAAGGGTTGAATTGTTGAGTGGTGACCCTGGTCAGTGCAAACGACTGGAGGTATCACTCAATCTGCGGAGTCCCTTGTGAGGCCAAAGGAACAATGTGCCTGAAATCTAGTGGTGCGACCTGCGATGAATAAAGATAGACCGGTAAGGAGCAGGGTTCCTCACACACGATGCGAGGCCTGGTTATTTCACTTAACTTGGCCGATTTAGCTGATTTCACACGGAGGGGCTTGGCTTGAGCTTTTCTCAGCTGCGTGGGTAAATTAGAGAGCGTCACGGCAGCAAGTGGGCCGGGAGGGAGATTTTTATATCGGTGAAGGTGCAGACACAGTAAAAGCAGTTTTTGGACGGTTCATTTATTGGGCATTTCCTCGCTTAGTTTTTACAGCATGACGCTGCAGTTCCCAGATGCTGTTCAAAGGAGAGGTGAACAACTCCATCACACGTGGAAAGCAGCGCTTGCACAAAGCACAAGACAACAAAACATCTGGCCTCTGTGTTTCCTTTAGTTCTTAACTTGAAATCTTCAGCTGGATCGTTGTTTACATTCCAGCTCATTTACGCCGCTGTTAGAGGAGGTGTGGGTATAATTTATTCTCACATTTACACTGCCAGAGTGGTTTAAAGTGGTAAATGAGAATCAGACCCTCGATTTTGTGGTGGTTTCTTTTTGTTCTAATGAAGGATGCACAGCTGGATGCAGTAGCCTTTAACCAAACCCTGGAGCATCTCTATTACTCTAATTCACAGTAGTGCCTGGGAGACCTGTTGCAAATAAGTGAATGGAGGATGAGAAAAGCAAGGCTCGTTACGTCTCAGAGCTGCTTTGTTCTTTTACTTTGATAATTATAGTTTTGATTTAATTATTTAGGCTATTTTGTTACGTGTTATGTCATCCTGGTTTTGTGCGCTGTTATCAGTGGGACAGCTCAGGCGGAGAGGAGGGGTTCCTGCTCAAGCTGCTTGCTAGGAAGTGTACTCAGATTTACTCGTGTGACCTTTCGACACAGGAGTGGGTTGATGAATCTTTGCTGACAAGCGAAGAGGCGTTACCGCTTGTAATTTGCAAATGCGAAACAGCAGCAATTAGAGACCAACTTTGTAGCACCGGCTCTAGGAATTTATTTAAGGGAAGATGGATTTGGTGTGAGGTGTTGACAAAAAAAAAACGTTTTGTTTTTGCGAGGTTCCTGAAAAGCTCTTTTTAATAAATTGCTCATCTGTGGAGGCCTGTAAGAAATACCATGGGTTGCCTTTTATCAGCCTATAATGTGCTTTCATCGCTCCAGAGAAGTATGTGATAGTGATACTGAGTTGGTCTCTGGACAAAGCCAAGGAGACATTGCTAATGGCTCCAGCATTACAGCTGCAGCAAGTCTGCGTTAAAATGGAGCTTAGATTTCCTCATTAGTACAAATATCTCTCTATCCTTATCACCAAAGTGCTGCCGCTTGTTTCTCACATGCAGAATTACTTTTCTGTAATGGTACGAGTAATTTAACTCAGTAATACTGGAGTCAAAACCAACTCCTTTTTGAAATGTTGTAATTTATTGCTTCTTGAGGCTCTTAACATTGGAATGGTTTTCCAGTCTTGAAACTCTAAGACGTGTAAGTATTACTCTGCATTTACTAAGAAGCAAAATCTACTTGGCGTTGATGGCATTAAGATAATAAAGATGGGATCCTGAATGGCCGTTTTGCAAACGTTTTCTGAGAGCAGCACTGAAAAGTAACCAGGTTTTAAAATGTTGTAATCCTGCTGTATTTCTTAAGCAGGTTTCTCAGCTTTCTTAGGAATTTGGGTTTTCAAACTCTCAACTCTGTATTTGTCGAATGCTGCGTAACATGCACCAGTGCTTGAGAAAAAAGAGTAGACAATGATTTCTTGGTTTAATCTTCCATTTGAAAAAAAAATAAAAATAATGGTAACACTAGAGTTCTTAAATTGTTCATCTGAGCCTAGCTAGGGATAGTGGTTTATCAGATTATAAATGTGCTTTCATTACCTGGAGGTATATAATATGTTGGTCTGTGAAATACACACTTGGGCAATGAGAAAATGAAGGTCACGGAACTATTGCTGGATCCCTGCCAGCGAGTGTATTAAAATTAAATAAATCCTTGATGCATTGTCGATGGCACACGTACAGATACTCTCTGCTTCAGAGCAGAATGAATGCAGCGTCTGCTTTGCATACCCGCTTCCCTCTGACACTTTGCAGCCCTGTTGCAGATATGCATCATTACCTTAGGCTGGTCGAACATTTTCTCTCTGAGCGCGCCGTCTTCGAAGAATTTTAACAATTGCATCCAGTTCCTGTGACACCTGCTGGTGGTTTTACAGGTGAGGATCTGCCAGAATCTCCAGAGGGTTAGAGCTCAGCTGTGAGTAAGGATGTGTGTCTCAGCTCCTGGAGGCTCTCCGGGTCGGGCTTGCAGCTGGTTAAAGTGACTGCAGCTGATTTAGAGGTGGCATTGTGCCCTGGAATTAGCAGACGCGTCCTTTTCTTCCTTGTCCCCAGATGACAGAGGGTCGAAGCAGGCTTTTGACAGCTCCTGCTGTCCTTCCATGAAAACAACTGGAGACCCTCTATCGTGCTCAGTTCACTGTGTGCTAGCAAAGCCTGTGCTTTGCCATCCTGTGACATGCCAACTCTTAGGTTTACCAATGCACACCCGTATTTTTTTAATACTTTAATTTCTACAGCTAAGTGAAGCTGAACTGGAGTTTGCCTCCAAGGCGACTTGGTTCCCCTTCTCCTTCCAGTGTACTACTTAACGGGCTTTAAAAACTGCTGACAGTTGTTTTAAGAGCTGATTTTCAGGTCGGGCCTTTTGTAACACTGCAGCAGGAGGAAGATATTGTTAGAAACCAAAGGAACGGAAGGGTTGCTGTTGCTCGAGGCAGGAGGAAAGGGGTGCTTCACTGCTGGAGAATAATACTTGCACTTTAAAGTGCTTCTCCTGCCCCTCCTGCTAAGGCACTCAAGAGTTCGCTTGGGCAGCGCTCCAGCTGTTAGGCTGAGATGTATTATCGGTAGCGCCGCAGCAAAACAGGAGGAGGTTTGAAACAAGGGCTGGGGTCCAGAAGTGACTTGCTTAAATGGTCACTGAGAAACCAAAGATGCTGGAGGAGAAAATGAATTGCAGAGCTTTTGCCAGGGACTTGGGGAAAATTGAAGGGGGGGACTGTAGAGGACAGTATTCCTGTGTGCAATGTGCTGCAGCCGTGACTTTTTTTTTTTTTTGCTTTTCTCAAGGTGTAAAAGCAGGTGGTGTGTGAGCACTGATTCCTTAGGTGAGTGCCTTTCAAACACTCCCCCAATTTAGCAAATACTAAAATAGTGCTAAGTCTGTTAAATGTATGATGTTGCCTAGAGTCTTTATGTTGCAGCACATTGGAAAAGCAGTAGGTTCTCTTGTTCGTATGTATGCTGAAAAGCATGAAAAGCGGAGGGCAGTTATGTGCTCAGAGTTGCTCCAAGCAGTGAACAAAAATACTTTACAGTCCAGAAGAAGTAGCAATTAAGGGTGTGCGTTTATGGAAAAAGAGGGCAAACGCTCCTTCTTTGTGGTCTGCAGCCCTGTCCTCACGAGGTCGTGTCAGGCAAAAGCTGCTGGTGGATATAAGCACCTCAGGTACAGCTTTTTAGAAGAGGACACAGTGAAAAATAAGAAAGAAGTATGCTTAACCTGTCTCTCTGCCTGACAGGTGGTGGAGGAACGCAGCAGGACCAGACCCCCTCGCTGTGTGAGGAGTGAGGCAGGCTTGGGTTTTGATTTTGGCAACCGCAGAAATGTGAAACAGCATCTGGCTGGCGGCTTCAGCACTTGCAGGTCAAACCCAGCGTGCTTGAGTGCAGAGCTTGCTCCTTATCCTACACTGTGCAGGTTCTGTGCGTGTGCTGTGCTGGGGTCTTTCACAGCACCATGGACAAAACTTGGTTGAATATTCTGAGACCCTGGACTATTTTCATCCCTTGGCATCATAATATTTCAACAAGCACCGATTTTCTCTTTTTTTCCTGTGGAATTGGAGAGTCGAAATCTGTGGTGAATATATTATCATATATTGAATTATAGAACAGATATTTAGCATTTTTCCTGAAGGATCCTAAAATGCTTTACAAACACTTTCATGTATCACTACACAAATGCAGCCTCTTTTGCTTCATGCTTAGTTTTAATTCAAGATGGAGGGGAAGAATTTGCCCAGGGAGATCAGGTAAGCCAGTATATGTCCCCAAATTGATTGCTATGGACAGGTCTTCGTTAGCTCAGGGTGTGCACTACCACCCTGTAGGGAGAGCTGACAGTAAGTAGAAGATCCAGATCAGCGGGTGTACAAAGGAGCATACGGAGCCATTACCTCTACATCCTTCTGCAGAAAGGGATGGATGCTCCATTATATCAGGAGGTTTCTTTACAGGAGGACAGATAACAAGCAGAGAATTTTGTTGCATAAACCCAGGAGATGGCTACAACTGCACCCAATCCCCCTCTGTCCCATCCTCCCCAAAAGAAGGTATCTCAAAATTGCGGCTGACCTTATACTGCTGGTGACAGAGGATTGCCTGAGGCTGAGGGGTGATCCTTCATGTGGTTTACTGTGTCCGTGGTCCAGCTGCATCATCATCGAGATTCGGAGGTGCAAGACCAGGACTATGACTCTTTTTGAACCAGCTGGATGCCCCACCGTGCCATTGCTATGAATTTGCATCCTCCTATTCTCCTGAAATGAAAAACCCTCCAAATATTCAGGGTGAAGACCGATAAAATATTCATCTATTCTTAGACTCATTAAGGCAGTGTAATTGAATGTAGGCGCTTCCTCCACTCTAACAGTGCTGTCTCACTCCTGAGCCAAGATTCATCTCCACGGGCAAGAAGATGCTCTGTGCTCTCTCCTTGCAGATAACGGATGCGTGAAGAGTCCCTGTAGCTCATCTCTCTTGGAAAGCAGCAAACTGTCGCAGCACCTACCTTGCTTCAACTCTTCCCAGGGATGGTTTTGCTCACTGATGCTCCTTTCCCTCCAGCCCTGAGCAGGGATTGCTAATCAAGGCCATAATCAGCCTCTTGCAGGTCTTTTGTTTCCCAATTTGGTGTTCTGTGGTTTCCTCTTCCTGTGATTTTTTTTTTTCCTGCTTCTAACAAAGCTACATCCATCTGAAGGCACCTGCTCCGTCTTCCCCTTTCTTTAAGATGTATTTGTGCATATTTTTCCCTTTTGTAATTGAAACAATCTCCAGCCCCTGCTAGGATCAGGATCTCCCTGGGTGCTTTCAAATGCACAGTGAGACAGATTTTGTCCTAAAGAGACCTAACTTGTAATTTGCACTCAGTAGAAGGCCTTCAAATGCAAAAGCTGCTTACAGTGCCTGTGTTAGATGTTAAATAGCAGGCATACCAGGCTGGAAAGGGTGAAACACCATTTTTAGAGGGCGGGGGCAGCTGGAACTGCTCTCTTAAGTTTCCATCAGTGTTGGGCATTGGCACCAGGCCCCCAGCAAACTGAACACTTAAAAATAAGCATATCATTGAAAAAACCGTAACTTGTTGCCACCACCAGCTCCTCTCACGTATTTGGTAACAGAATGAACTCCTGGTTGCAATTAAAGGTGGGTGAGCCTTAAAGATAACCTGGGACAGAAGGGCAGAAGGACAAGTTTGTGGTACCACAGTAGGTTTGAGATAACTCTGAAGTTTGCTGATGAATAATACCAGTTGCCTGCAGCCCACATGCTACAGGTGTGCTAGTTACGGAGGTGTCAAGGAAGGAGGAGGACATGGAGGAGCTGGAGGAGGATGCCAGCACCTTTGCCTCTGGAGGAGCCATCAGGCAAACAATTCATTAATTTTTACTGTGTGTCAAATTTCACTTATTTTGCAGGCTGCTCTATTTAATGAAAGCTGCTATTGAGTGACTCCAGTTTTATTCACAGCTCCCAAATTTTGTAAACACTGTCACTATCAAATGCAGAGTTACTGGAAAGGTTTTTTATTGAAGTTATCATGTAGGAGTTTATTAACATTTAAGGATTTGGGTTCCTGTCATTTCATTTGGTTTAATCTTGTGCAAGTGTTAGACTTGCACACAGCGGGCCAGATCCTGATGGGGTGGTGCTGATTTATCGTCTGAGACTGTGGCACGTGAGAGGAGAAACATTGCTTAAATGTCATGTCACGGTGACTTTCAAGAGGGTCTAGCGTTCATGATCCTTACTGAGCTTTTTTTGGGAGGTTTGGGTGCTTTCATGTCACCAGTTCATTTAAGGCATTGAATAGCATTGTAATTATTGACATCCAGTTACAACACCTTAAGGAAATGTTGCCTTGAGGCTGAAATTTGTGTGTTGGAGACAGATGGGTGAAATGCTGAAGATAATCAGAGGTCAACTGGTTAAGCCTTATTTTTTGAGTAGCCTTGTTAAGGTTAGAGAGTGCTTTCTTAAAGCGTATTTACTGTATAATCTGTGGAGATGAGTGTAAGAGAGCCTTTGAAGGAATTAGTGCAATTCAGTTGAGATTACATTCAGGCAGTAAAGAGCTGCTGAAGAACCTGATGGTGCCTGAACATGTAAGGGATCCTCTTCTGCTCTCCCAGCCATGTTGACCCTAACAATGCATTTAAAAACTGCTTTTCCACCTGCCAGGCTGAGCTGCGACTTCACCACGAACTGACAAAGTGGAGTTCTCTTGAAATTTGCTCCTGTTTTTGGAAGTAGGGGAGTTAAGTAATCTACCAACACCGTGCCTGGGGCGAAGGATGGGATTTCAGTTCGGTCCTGCATGGGCCAAACAGAACTATCAGGCACATCTTGATTTTTAAGCATGCCGATAGCTGGGGCTGCTTCAGCGCAAGATGAAGTGTTTTGCTGGCATCTTTGGTTCTGAGTGGGGCAAAGGAGGTGAATTCTGCTGTCAAGATTTAAAGACAAACTGCTGTTTTTTTCAAGAAAAGGCTTAAGTAGTAACACAGGAGGAAATTTCAGGTGGTTGGAAGATGTTGTCCTGGCTGTCAGAGGAGCTGCTGCATGGGGTGGTTGTGCTGCGTGGTAGCATCTCTTCATCTCAGGCACCAACAGATCACTTTTGCTCCAGAAGAGTGATACAAAAAGGCTGACACTCCTCATTTTTTGAAGGAAGAATCCATGTGTCACAGTCTTGTGTGAACAAATGTGGTGTCTGGGCCGGATGGACAAAGTTAGCTGGGCAGTGATGAGTTTGCTCACGATAAGAATCTGCATCAAAATGGGAAACGATGGGAACTGGAGAAATCAGGCTTGACAAATAGCTATTTGTGGGTAGCACTCCCACAGCTAATGCTGGGATCACGATCCTCTTGATGTGCAGTTGACGTGGAGTGCAGCATCCCAGCGGGGCAGCACTTAGAGTCTGTCTGTCTAGGAAATCTACAGCATCTGTCACAAAACTACAGAGGTGCTGATTTGCTCCTTACCTCTGCTGGGTGTCAGCAAATGGGAAATTAATAGGGGCTTGGTGGAGTAGCTTGTGCTCTGTCTGGCTGCATAGAGGAAAATCTTCCTTTAGGAAGCGGCTTTGGAGTCAGATATTTAGGTATCAGCACAGGCTTAGGAGGAGTATCCTCAGCAGCCACTGGTGCTCGTTAGATGCAGCAGCCTCTGAGGCTCTCTCTCCTCTGTAAGGTGATGTGGGTGAGGGCCTTTGCTGTCATGCTCACCCTTTTTCATTCTTCACCCCCTGAACACCCATAAAACTTAGTGCCCTAAGGTGCTGGGAGAGTGGTTTTCACTTAAAGGTAAACTGTTCTGATCCCAGTTGGGGTGGCCGTATGGATCTATCCAAGGGGATGAATCATCTCTTGATGAAAGCAGGGTTATTACATTGCTGTAAATGGGTAGGAAGAATTTAAATTTGCTTTCCTTTGAAACTACAAGTGATGCTGCCAGAGGTACTCAGAAGTGGTAGATGCAGGGAGAGGTGTCCGAAGCAGACAGATCTGCAGACCAGCCATCCAAAGGCTCAGGTTGAAACTGCACAGTCGTCCTCATCTCTGGCTCTGCAGCAAATCTGACAGTCCTGGTGCGTTTTCTTTTCCCACCATAAAAATGGAGCCATCTCCAGACGTAACAGTAGTGGTGTGGTCATTGGTTCATTAACATTTACATTTATTTTACCTTCTAAGAGCATTACCACTGCTAAGCACTAATAGAAAGCTTAAGGCATTTTTTAAATATAAGCAGAAGTAGAGGCTTGCTGCTTGTCCAGAGGAGGACTGAACAGTCTGCAGTCATCATTTCTACGCTTTGTGCACAGCTCAGAGATCCCAGGCCACTTCTGGCCCTCCTTGTTTTCTTCTGCTGCTAGATTTGATTTCTCTGCCTCCTCCATCCAGAGCAGCCGGCCACTGGAGCGGTGGGTAACCCAGCTCATGCACCGAGTTAACAAGAAATCAGAGATGTCAGCAAGATTTGAGTAGTTTTTATTCCTATATAATGCTAGTTCTCCAGCATCAGCGTGTTGCCTTGTTGCAGGAGGTGTGTGTTGCTGTTGGCCGCAGCATCCTTTACTGCTTGGCTCACTGCGGTGGCACAAACCAGAGCGGGGGTGATGAGTTGGTGACATTCACAGACAGGTTTGCAGAGGAGCCCTGTTTTAATAGGGCATCCAGAAACAGGTGTATTTCCCTGGAAGTTCTTGGGACAGATTTCCTTATTCTGAATCCTTGTAATAATGAGGGACCAAAACCACCCAAGTGCTGTTTTATTATTACTGTTTGTTATCCTGAAATTCCTTGCTGGGATGCTGGCTTGACCTTGGCAGCAAGGTAATGCCTGTGAACTGGAAAAAAATTTTGCTAAGAATCGAGGGGTTCAGTGACCAGCAATATCTGAAAGGCCCTTTTTCTCCTCTCAGGTTACTTTTGTGTATCCAAATAACCTGATTTGAGACATGGATGTGATTTCGAAGATCCCAATATGTTGGAGGTCCTTTACATTCCCATACCTCTATTTCCCTACATCTTTCCCCAAATGGCTTTCTAACACACTTGACCACCACTCAGCACAAGGTGGTCCTACTGCTGGGTCACCCTCCAGAAGATGCTAACAGTAACACTGAGCAGCTACTTTTGTCCTTTGTAAATTTAATTAAGACTTTCAAAGGGCTGTCCCTTGACCTCGCAAGTTTATGGGAAACTTTGTAGATGAATCTGTTTGCCTATTTTCCATGACATGACTTTGTTTCTAACCCAGGTTTATCAGCAGTCTTTTCCAGATATTCATTAAAAGCACCAGTGCCTTAGTGTGTAATATTCTGGCTAAGTCCAGCTGTATTAACGTCTTACCCGATTTCTCATGCAACATTTTTGCTACCCAGAAGAAAACAGGAGAATGACCTCCCTCTAATGTGAGTATTCATACCGTGAGAAGAAAGAAGAGTATGGATTACACTTAAAATCTTACTGTTGAAGTACCAATCTGGGTTGATGGAATTGGTCTGTTACTGCTCCCCAAGGCATACTGTAAACTTGTAAGGGAGGTACTGGACATAAATAAATGCTTTAAGCAGTTTAGCTGCAAGTCTGGATCTTCACCTTTCCCCTTTCCAGCTGCAGTCTCCATTCCTCCCTCCTGCCTGGCACTGTAATGATTTGAAGGTTTTTGTATCTGTTTTCACGTGGCTGCCTTGGAGATCTTTTCGGCCAACTTCCCTCTGGACTATCTACAAACATTAAAAGATGTTTGAAATTACTCAACCTCAACGATGCTTGAAATTAAGCCATGTTCTGTTATGTCAACAGAGTGCTTCAAGTAGTGATTGTAGAAGCCAGAATAAAGGTTTCCAGCTCTGGTGCTGCCCACAAAACTGCCTTATTAAGTGATTTTCCCCGTAGCTTAGACATGTTGCTCTGGTTGCTTATTTGTCCATCTTCCTTCCTCTATTTTATTTGGGTTCTATAATCAATGAACGGGTTGAAATGATCCCTTCAAGACCTGCTGCAAGACTTGTTCCTGCTTGTTTTCCTTTGCAAACTTAGATCTGCTCAACAGGGATTCGGGGAAGAATCAGGGGCTTCATGGGTTATTGGAAATCTGTAGTATCACTTGGAGCCTGAAGAATTTCACAGTGCCCTAGTTGGCAGTGCTCTTTTTTTTTTCCTAGAGCAGGCTGTTTCAGAGGCAGTTGAAGCTTCCACCTCTTCCTCACCCTTGGGTTGCTCATGACATACATGGAAGAAGAATGGTGAAGCATAATTTGACTTATTTCAGACTCATACGGTATCTTTCCTGAGTAATTCTGCTGACCAATAGGCTAGTTGCTGTCTGGGTTATGAGGACAGTCAAATTTACGCTCTTTATTTTGGAAACGATACCATTCAGTGGGTGCAATACAGTCTCTGAAATCCTGGCTCAGGATTTCTTCTTTCCTGCAACCACTTTGATATTTTGCAATAAATATCTGGGAACAGGATGCTATCATCTGGTGTCAGAAGGCATCCTTTATATGAAAGATGAGGAATGAGTTTCTTTTTCACTTTAGAAAATGTATTGTGCATTTTGTGAGTGGGGAGATCTGCTGAAGCTGGATCAGATGCTGAAGAAATCCCATTTCTGCTGGTCCCACCTCACGGTGAAAGCAGCAGATTACCCTCTGTGTCTGAGGTCAAAATAAGCAAAATATTTGAAGGGCGAGCGGTTTCACAGTAGAGTCATATGATAGCATTGGAGCTGAGGATTTCAGAGGAGAGAGGTTGGTAAAGGCTTGTTTTCTTGTCTTCCAGTTCGGATGTCTCACGAGCAGTGCTGTGAGTGCCAGACCTAATGAAGCCTGGCGTCCCACGGGCTTGTGTCTCACGGTCGGCTGCTCTGGACCCCAGGAGGGTATTGCTGACCCATGGAAGGTTATTTACAGGGCTGTCTTCTGTGCAGATCCTTTGGTGCCCAAGAAAGGAGAGATTCACACCATTTCCCCAAGGATGAGAGGAGAGGAGGGCCCACCACCCCCATTCAGCATCAGAGTGATCTTTTTGTGGGCTCAAACTGATTTTTAAGCCTGTATCTTCCATGGGAACTCAGCATCTCTTCCCTCTACCTCTTTAAAACCTCCAGAAACACAAATTATTGTGAAGATTGCTTTTGCTGTGTCATATGTGACATACGTACACTATGGTCAGGTAAATCTTCTGTCCATAAGAAAGCAGCCAAAAAGGTTAAAACAACTTGTGTGACAACCAAAGCTTACACATGCCAGCTTGTTCTTTTACTGTGTGGCTGCCTTGGAGCAGTAGCGTGGGAAACGCAACTGTTAGGGGAAAACCAAAGTTGACATTGTGCACTTAAAACTGGAATTGCATTGTCGGATTAATCTTTATGTGAATAAATATAAAATGGGAGAGATATAAATACATAGAGGTAGATTTATAAAAGATGTCTAAATCTATACGTATATGAATATATAAAAACAATATATAAATGTATGCATGCATAAAAATGGATAAGTATTGAGATTTTCAAAAGGGGATACCCATGTAGCAACCTTAGAAGTCATCTACGTTCATCATGCCCTTCCTTGAACAAGGGGAAAGAAAACAGTGCAGGTGACTGTTGTGGAGGGTGGGATTGGTGGTTCAGCAGCCGTACAGGAAGACAGAGCTACTAACTGTGAGTGTTATTATTTGTGAGAGCATTTGTTCTTCCTTTTAGAGCTTCAGCTGCCAATACGTGGTGATCATCTGAGAAAAAAACCTCAGTTTGTACTTAAGAAATGTATACATGCACTCTTGACTCTAGTTGCAAAAAAAATGTGGAGAGTATGAGTTGGAAGTGCTGAAAATCAGAAGTAAAAAGTACGACTCCCCCAGTATGCTTATGTATTTTTAAATCCTGTGATTAAGACATTTTTGTAACATTGTCAGTTCCGATTATAAAAAAGTTGCATTTCTGGAAGAGGTGAAGGCTTCAGGCTGGCTGCTCATCTTGGTGGCAGGTGAAGCGGCCACCATCCACCTGGAGCAGAGCAGTAATGATTTTCTATTCCTGAAGTGCCTTTGAAATTGTGGAGGTATCAGAAGAAACATGTTCCTGGGGGTCGATGTTTCTGATACACTCGGAAAGAACTTTACAGTGCCAACAATTTGCCTGTTTGGCATATTAAGAAGGCAAGTAAATTTGGATCACTTCATGGATAGACTTGGAGGCAAGGGTGGGGAGAGGGGAGCAGTGGAAGCAAAATGAATAATAAACACCTAAGAAAAGGGTGGTCTGACACTTGAAGATGAGTAGGAAGTGTCCTCAGCTGTAAGGAGGACACAAAGTTGTATTGTCCACGTGTGTCTGTAATAGTTGAGGTTGGGCCTGAGCCTTGAGTTGGGTGTTAGAGAGCAGAGGGAGGAGGCAGTCTGAAGGTCCATGCTTCTCCTAAAGTTTTGTTGAAGGAGGAGACGGACTGGAAATTGGAGAGAATGCATGTGAATACGGAAAGCTGAAGGAAACGGATGCCTAAGCAGGAATGAAAAATGTGGGTTTCAAGTGAGAACGTGGGAAGGGATGCTGCAAACAGGGGGTGGTTTTGCTTTGTGAGCAAGTGGCAAGTCTTAAGTCTTAAATATTTGAGTTCCCAAAAGACGTTTGAGGATAAAATAATCTGGGAAGCGAACAGCAATGCAAAAGTGTGGTAGCTCAAGGATGTTACAGTAGTTGGTATCACCTGCTTCTGAGCATGTGCCCATTGTCCCAGAGGAGATGATACCTGCGGAAAGGGGAGAGGTTTGCAAAAGCTTGGAGGAGGGGGATAAAATGTTAATTAAAATGTTCATTGAAGGACAGCAAGACTCACTCTTCTAACAATTGCAGGGATTTGGGAGAAATTTCCAAGTGCAAATTTGAAAAGTCACCAGCAAGTCCCAGTCCAGTGGAGGTTTGGGTATTTAAGATTCTCTCGTATGCACCCTGAGAGCTGTGCTCCAGAGGCCACATTTAGATCCCTAGAGGTGCCTGTGGATCCCTGCATATTTTTAAAATCACAGGCATTTTTAAGGTGGCTTTGATGTGATGGTCACCCTTTAAAAACAAGATGTAAGGAGCTTGAAGACCTTAGGTATCTTCTGCTACGTGACAGCATCGTTTCAGGCAGGTGGGGATGGACGGATGCTCAGTGGTACCGGCAGTCGTAACCTCGTGGCTTCAGAAGAGCTTTGAACACTCACAGCAGCCGAGCCGCCGTGTTTCCTCTTTCACTGCGAGCTTTCAGCATGCAGTCTCCGTTTTGAACGTGGCATTCATCTGAAGTATTCATTAAGATGGGGAATTATTTGCATATTATTAGCATTATTACATGGAAATAAAGCTGCTGCTGGTTCTTCCCTCCCTCCGTGTATCTTTCATCACCCGCCTTTGTAACTGCTCTGAATCCTGTTTGTTGTGTGACAAACTGGGCTGATAAATCTCGTTACTCACTTGAATGGCTGGGAGACTCATTGCACATTACTGAATTTTGTGAATTATGTAATAAATGCATAATTAAAATTAAACCCAGAGCCTCTCGTGGAACCTTATAAAATTCCGTTCGTGATGAATTATAGAGAAATGTACACGGGTATTAAAATTTAAGCCCAATTATTTGGATTTATTTTTAATCAATATTTAATATGCTACCTATAAGTTCCTGTGTACCCACAGCAAATCTGCTGTCGCGGCTTTGCTGGAAAGCACAGAAGGAGCGTGTGTGTGTAGAGTAAGATGTTTGTTTTCATTGTGCTTCATATTTTAATATTTGATTACAGAAAGGAAAACTCCCCTGAGCACGATGTGCTCAAACATTTCTTCAGCCGAGGGAAGTGACTGCTTAGGAGTCTGTTTTGCCCAAGTCTTTTCCCACTTGGTCACCTTTGAATATTGCAGTTTATTGGCGGAGAATTGCAGTTGTAGGAGATAATTCACTCTAATGGAGCACCGCTTGGTTGTTCACTACATCGAATGGTCATTAAAATCATTCCGAAAATCTTTTCCGCGATGTGTTTTTGCAGTCCTGATTCTTAAAGGCAGCTGCCCAAACTGCTGTCAGGTTTAAACTTTAGATGCGCTAAAAACTTATTTTCTACGTGCTAAAATGGGCTTTAGAGATATTTTTCCAATGTCTTGGAAGGAGGCGCGATGTTTTTAAGGCAAACAGTCTGCAAGCCCCCATTTAATTTTGAAAGGTTTGTCTCTTAAGTACGAAATTGAATAGAAGGGATTTTATTCCTCTAAATCCCCGATTCTAGAGAAAGCAGCTTGAGATCTCAGTAAGAGAATTAACACACGGGTTAAACTTACAATAAGAAGCAGTACTTGGAAAATGCCTATTCAGATGCCGTTAAGGAAATAATAGGATTAGTTCTTGTCGTGTCAGTGTGGATTCCTCAAACTGCCGGCTGCGTGCTGACATGCATACGTTATATGTTGCTGGCCTGGGCGTGAAATTGAGGACAATGAAAATAAAGATGACTTTTCTAGGAGGCAATTCGTTTGAATGTTTAAGCTGGTACTTCTGTACATGCATACGACAGGTAATTTAGTATGACAAATAAACCACTAATAATCCTCCACCCCTCTGATGCTGCTGTTTGTGACCGAGATAATCTTAATTGCAACTGTTAAAATGCCTTTATCCAAAATCAGGAATACACCGTGGCAAACATGTTTTCCATTCCTGTAAACAGATTTCTCTTCATTTTTATCATCTGTTAGAAACATAATCATTTTTTTAACCTGTTATTTTCATTGTGTGTTTTTGATGAGCCATTTATTGTTGCAATGTATATATATTTTAATGTATATACATGATAGCTGTCATTTAAGATAAAGCATTTTTGGTCTCTTGATTTTTATTTTTTTTTTCTTTTTTTACAATTCATTGTAATCCAAAATCCTAAAACAAAGTATTATTTTCAGTTTCTTGTGTCTGCTATTTCGTAATCATCCATGTGTATCTTTATTTTTAGCTTAAGCGAATGACATGAAGCGTTAAGGCTGAATTGAGGTTATTTTGACATCATCTGATTTCATCATAGAAGGTCCTGTAGGACATCGTCGTGCTGAAAAACTTCCAACAAAATGGTAACGAGAAAAAGAAAGGCTTCTGCTGTGCTGTCATTCTTCTGTTTCTTTGTCTTCAGACACAACTACGGCTTCTTTACACGGCTTCTCTTTACTTTTCTGCGAGGTTTGCTTTTGCATACAGTCCGGGGTATCCTGTAACTCCCCCAAAAGCCGGTGCTTTGGGAGCAGAGGGGAGGTTAGGCAGCATTTCACCGAGCAAAAACCTGCGTGACTAAGAACGATGTGAAGTTTTATATAGGCAGATAATGTGCAAATGTAGCAAATTTGTCTGTAAATTCATGACAGTGGAGTAAACAACATAGATGTGTGCTTAAGTCGATACTTCACTTCATAGTTGAGTGCATGTCTGAGAGTATACCCAAGTACTCCTTGAAGCTGGAACTTAAGAAGGAAGCCAAAAAAAAAAAAATTTGCCTTACAGAGAGTATACGCTGTGTTTTGCCACAAGATATATTTAGGGTGTGTGCGTGAAGCTTTTGAAAGAACTTTCTTCACATTTTGAAGTGATAGACGTGTGCAGCTAACGCTGTCTGGTTTCAGTTGCAGCTAAATAAGCGCTCGTTTCAGACAGACAGGGTGTATGTTTTAGCATAGTGTTACTCGATACTCGCTAGAGTAATCTTTTCAAATTGAATAATCTTACAGTTCTGGAGGACAGCAATAGAACATATTAGGTAGCTTGCAATTCAGTATTAAAAAAAAAAAAGGCCTGTAAAAAGGAATTAATTTAGAAGAGCTACACCGAATGCATATAAGTACGTAAGAATTGTATTGACCATACCAGAAAACTGGATGTATCAGGTTACTGCACCATACAAATTTCTCATTCTTGGACTGCTCCTTGCATGAAATGCCTCATTCTGCTCGTCTTTCTAGCTGTTCCTTTCTTGCTCACTAACGGGAGTTGCTCTCTTCTAACAAAAACTGCCTATCCATATTATATGTATTTTTAAATGTGTCCATTTAAATAAGTATTTAACATATCAAAGATACATGTGTGATATAATGTATCCGCTTGTGTCTAATTGTTATTTGATATGTGATCTAGCCTTTTTGTACTTAATTTTTTTTTGTGCCTTTTATCCACCAAGGTATTTTGGTTTACAGAGTTGATTTACATGTGAAAGTAGACTATATGTTTTGGTGTACTTCTGGGTTTATTAGTTAGCAGTTTCCTTTCACCAGCACAACTAACGATGCATTTACAGTGTGGAAGGATGTCTCATCCCAAACTAGATATCCCCAGTCCCTTCCCAGTGTAAGGTATAGTTGCAATAATCTATTGGCACCTGCCTGTACAATATTTTTTTTTAAAGTCTTTGAGGTGGTTACATTACCCTGCTGGGATTTTTTTTTTTCCAGCTGACTTGATTTATTTAGAAGTTAGGTGTCCAGTCTGAGCTACTTGTCTTGACTCCCCCTCAGTCGGTGGTACTGACACCGCAGTGTGTCCTCTCCTAGCAAACTTGTCCCTCCGTTGGATCCAGCTTTGTCTGGATACTCACCTCTCTACAACTCCCTGAAAGGAGGTTGTAGGCAGGTGGTTGTTGGTCTCTTCTTCCAAGTAACAAGCCATAGAACAAGACGAAACAGCCTCAAGTTGTGCCAGGGGAGGTTTAGATTGGAGATTAGGGAAAATGTCTTCACCCAATGGGTTTTCAGGCACTGGAAGAGGCTGCCCAGGGAAGTGGTTGAGTCACCATCCCGTGTAGATGTGGTGCTTGGGGACATGGCTTAGTGGTGGCCTTGGCAGTGCTCGGTTAATGGTTGGACTTGATGATCTTAAAGGTCTTTTCCAACCAAAATGATTCTATGATTCTCTGACAGCTGATGTTTGGTGGGATGAACTCTGCCACCTCATCAAGCAGGAGCTGATCTCTGAACATCCTTTGGTACCTTTATAATTTCTTTCCCTGGGTGTGTAAGCTGCACACTGAGAGCTGCAAAACTGCCCCTGCTAGAGCAGGAGGATGTTGGCCACGCAGCAGGAAGTTGGTATGGTGATGCCCGTGCAAGACCTGAGCCATGTAGTCCTAGCAGGGGGATGTGTGTCCGTATTTACTTTAATCAAAGCCATCAGCTGGCATCCTGCCTTTGCCTGTTAATTTTTTTTCTTCTGTACAACGCCATCTCCGCAAAAGTCAAGGTTGCAGACGTCCTTAAGCAGCTTGGGCTTTCCAGGGTCAAGGAGCCATGTGGAAAGCTTTATGTGCTGACAACAGGAACACACCGTAGTCTGGCATGGGAGCCCTAGGAGGACACACTCGTACCGTGTGGCATTGCTGCCATCAGCTTGAATGGCCACGAGTAGAGTGTGCTTCAAACCAGCTGGTGGTTCAAGATGCTGTTTCCAGTCACCCAGAAACACAAGGAGAGCACTCTGTTGCAATAGCCATACGAGGTGAGAAGGAAAAAAAAAAAAAATCCTTTTTTAGGGTAAAGTCCTCTCCTCACTGAAATTACTTTTGTCAGCAGCTTCTCTCCCTGTGGCTTATGGGTCTTCTTGATTAAATGCTGTATACTATAGAGAGAGGAGGTCTCTGTCACTGGGATGCCACACACGATGGGGTGTGGGCTCCCAGAGGTGCCACTCACCAAACCCCAAAGAAAAGTCAGTTCAGGGTGCAAATAAGCTCAGTTTCCAGAGGGGATTGTCCCTTACAGTTGTGCTTCTTATTGACAGGTCTGAAGCTCATCTCTTCTTGGTTATATTTCACTCAAAAATAGTGCATCTGAATACAGAGCTGAACCCCTGCGGGTATTGTTGGGATGCCAAGAATTCCCCTAAGTCTTATTTTGTCAAGAAAATACTCCATTCCTCCAGTTCTGCTTAATTTTTTCTCCAACAAATGGGAACATGAGAGTACACCAAGTGGAAAAAAAATTCCGATTGTACTTAGAAGCAGGTTTTTGTAAAGTGGTTCAGTTCCTGTAGGTCTAAAGCATTATTTTAATTTTTATTTCACCATTCACCATGTGTAGATGTGTCGCTGAGGGACATGGTTTAGTGGTGGACTTGGCAGTGCTAGGTTAACGGTTGGACTTGATTTCCAACCAAAACGATGCTACGATTCTGTTCTATAATTCTATAATTTCAGCTTTAATTTATTGATAATGGATTATTTAATCTTTGAGCATTGCTATTTATTTAATTCTTTTTNTTTTTTTTTTTTTTTTTTTTTTTTTTTTTTTTATAGGTCTGAAAGGTTTTTATGGGTGGTGAGATGTTCCAGTGCTTGGATCAATGTGTTTCATTTAATGTTGGGAAGGAGTGGATTTTTTTTTGTTGCTTGTTTGGTTTTTTTTGAAGTTGCTGTAATTATAAGTCAGCAAATCAAATCCAGGTGAAGTGTATCTATGTATATAAAGACATACAACATCGTATGTACACGGAGCAAATGAAACCATCCCAGGGCAGAAAAAAACCCGGAGGAGCTGCCACAGAGAACAGTAGAGAGAAGGGGGAAGCTTTGACTGAGGAGTTGTTGAAACTTATTTGATATCAGAATTGTGATGAAAACCATGATACACATGTGGACCAAATGCAGTTTCTTTTAGCAAAGAAGCCCACTTCCACCAAAGAAACTGGGATGTCGGGGATTTACTTCACCAGCAGTGCTGCATCAGCTGGAGCTTGCCTTAGCCCAAGGTTGAGCAAAACTTCTGTTATGGTGTGAACGACGCGGAAGAGGGAAATCTCTCTCCCGTGCTCAGCAGGTGAGGCTGAAGCAGCATCTGCTGGAATGGCACGATCTCACAACGCTTAAAGTTGCGGAGCCTCTGATGAGGTCCCCAACACCGCGCAGCACAGCGGGGAGCTTTGCTGCTGGCTTCGGTATCGCCAGGATTTCACCCCTCGGCCGGAGAACTGAAGCGTGCTTTTAATTTCCTCCTGCGCTCAGGTCTGTCCCTGTTCAGCAGAGCACTAAATCCTCTGCCTGAGCACTTGCAGTCCTCTACCAGGACAATGTGAGAGTTGTCATGAGCTGTGTTTCGGGTATTGCATGAGCCAGGTTAGGGGAAAAAAACATAAACATTTTTAAAAAATAATTACATATATGTAAACATAAAAGTATCCTGGGATTTCCGGACTGAGATCAGATGTGATGCAATTTGGATGATGGCATCCTGACAGTAACCAAGTGGACAAACCTGTGTAATGATGCTTTTCCTTCGCTGCAGACCTCCTGTCCCAAGCCATAGGATTCCTTTATAAAGAAGTCCTTTAAAAATAACTCTGCTCTCCAAGGTATTTAACTTGCTCTGTTTTCAGTTAGACACTGCTGAACCTTATAAAAGAGAGAGGTTTTTAACTTACAGCCTGGTGTGTAGCTAGAGTTCAGAAATCTCCGCAGAAGATTAAGCAAGTTAGAGAGAGAAATTAGCTTTGATCCCTTTCTGCCAGCATAGGATTATTCCGCATCATACTGGTTTTGAAGTTCATGACTAATCCAGTTTTACAGGTCTTGGGGGACCGGGCTTCTTACAACTTCTTCTGCGGAACAGTTGTGTGGTGTAGCCTCTGATTTAGAGGTACTTACTCGATACTGAGATTCAATTTGCATTTCCATTACTGCATCCCATTTCATCCTGTGCCATATACATAATGTCGCTACTTCGTGGTATATGGCTTTCAAAGGCATATGGATCATTATCGTGCTCACGCTATTTTATATGCTCACTACACACTTAGTCAAACTATATAGATTTGAACCCCGGTCTTGCAAACAACTGTGCATGACTTGTGTGTAGGTCTTCGAACTGTTGAACGTATTTACGTACAAAAAGGCTTGTAGATTGTGTGGATTATAGTGTGTGAAAACAACTGGTGCGAAACAAGATTAAAAGAGCCATGTGTGCAGAAATATTGCTAATCAAGGCAAAGAGGAGGGTCATGTTACTGTTTTCCAGCAAAGTGGAAGCTTTAAATGGTCAGTCCTGAGTTTTGGGGTTTTTTTAAATGCACTGTGGTTTATGCATGATGAGTTTGTAAAACCATCTTTCTTTCTAATAAATATATATTTTCAGGCTTTAAAAAATACTTGTCTGTGATCCTTTGAAGTGCCTTTTCATGGGCATTCAGCGTTGACAGCATGCTCAGGATGTGTTCTCCTTACACACACTGGGCACCGCGGTAGCAGACCAGCAGAGCATTTAAGCACATGATCTATTTTAAGTACGCAAGCAACGCATTTAAAAATGCCAGCGTGGTTTGCTGGACTGACAAAAGCTTGTTCAGAGCCGTGTTAGGTTAGCACCCAGATCAGTCCCAGGGACATTTCAGAAACTGCCCTCTGGAATAGAAAGTACCGGAGAGGTCAAAAGTACGGTTTATTCACCAAAAGTGTGTTTTATAGGTCAAGAGTTAAAATTTCAAGTTGCTAAGGGTATCTCTGTCCGAGAGATCCCAGAACTGAACCCTCATCTGTGTTCCTGCCCTGCACCTTCACCCTCTCTTTACACCTTGTGGTATTGTTTTTCTTAAAGAGTGCAGACAGCACCTCAAGGAAAAAAATCCTGCAGCATTTCTGTAAGGGAAGGAGTGCAAGCAGAAAGAGGGTAAAGAATGAATACAACAGATAACCTAAAGGTTATGCTGTGTACACTGAGATGGATTTTTTTTTTTTTCAGATCATGTACAGGAGTAACTATTACATAAAATTAATGTGTGTAGACACTTGGAAATATATGTGCATTTGAGACAGTTTTTAGTAGTGTGAAGGATGCACTCTTGCAGCCTTGATGGCAGAGAATATTCTTGTTTTTCCAAGTTGAGTTGCCTGCATAGCCCGTGCTATTGCCATTTTCTTCACTGGCAACAGTGCAGTTGTGGGGTAGAACCCAAATCTGTCCCGAGGACATTTAATGAACCATCCTACTCCCCCAAAGCTGTTCTTGGCAGAGAAGTGACGTTAATCCTGACGGGAATCAGCGTACTCAGGGATTTCACGTCACCCGTGAAGAAAAGGTGGGTTTGGAAGTGTCCTCTTCCATCTTAACAGGGCTTTGACCAGACCATCACATGTTCCTGCCACCATGGGAATACCTTCTATAAAAAACTAAGATGGTTTTAAGTAAATCAGCGCTGGAAGGTTGCAAGGCTGTCAGAGTGACTTATCATTTCACCCTTGGAAATGGCATTTCGGGAAGATCGCGGCGGATGCTGCTTGAGCACATCCCCGGCGAGCAGTCTGGACTGAATCCTGCGGAAGGTCTTCAAGAGATCTATCGGATGCCCTACTTAATTTAAAATGTTTGGGTTATATTTTTTTGTTTTGTTCTCATCACTATAGTAAAATTATTTTTACGACCCTTTGGGTATTACCTGCTTTTATAATCTTTCTATAATTAAATTTACAAATCCGCTTTTGAGCTGGTGATATATAAAACCTTGCAAACGGGATCCTTTGTGCGTTAACCTATATTTATGTTACTTTTATTCCTTCTGGCAGTAATTATCCTGGCTCTAGGCCTAGGATTAATCCATAAGATGCTGAACATGCTTGAATGTTTTTCCCCCCTTCTCTGTGACCGACTCTCTCATCTTATGCAGAGCAGAGCAGGGCATTTTTAAAACCACTTCCTATGAAGCAGTTTAACTATTACCCCTCCGAAATGATTCACAGGAGGAGCCGTAGCAAAGGTTGATTGATCCTGTGCCATGGATACAGAAAGGAGAAATGAGTCAGCGTCCGTCACGGAGGTGCTTGGCTGTTTCCAAGCCTGATGACGCAGCTTTCGCTGCATGGCCAAGAGACCGTCACCCATCGCTGCCCTGTGGAGTCTGGGGTGTGAAAAGGCTGGGTATGTTGTAAGAGCAGTAGAGGGGCTCTGGCGCTGATCTGATAAGGTTGATGTACCATCGTTTTGGAGCTGTTGGGCATGAGGCCATGCTGCCCTGTTCTCCAGCACGTGCTATAGGTACACTAACCTATGGGGCACTGGTGTCCTCGGTAGGTTAGAACTGTGTACGGGGCATACCAGGGCAGCATCGTGTCTCTCCATCCAAAAATGAAGATCTTGATGACCTCGGTAGAAACAGTATTTCACTTGGAGTTGGGCGAAATCTGTGGTCTCTTCCCTGAGTATCCTATGCAGCTCAGTGTTTCGGATAAAACCTGCAGTGTCCCACAGCTGCTCTGCCACCAGTCAGAAGTGCTTTTGAGGTGGCTTGAAAGAGTGAGGGAGCAAGTCTCATCGCAGAGGTTCTTACTTGCCTGATGCATCTCTGTGTCTTGCAGGTGAATGTGTGGTTGCTTCTCATAGTTGCTACTTTTTGCAAGTCCTTTCAGGTTCGCTGAACTTAAAATAAACTGGGTTTTGTTCTCATAATGAAACACACTGAACCCTGACTCCTGTGTTATCATGTGAAAGGAAAAGTAGCATTTCTGACATCTTCCAGAGAACATCAGAAGCATTGGGTTTTTTTTTCCTGGATGACATTGAGCAGAAATTAATCTTACAAGGATGGGAGATCTGCATTTGACCTCAGCCACGCTGGAGGGTGTATTGCTGTGTGATGCTGAGGACACAGCACTGGGGGTTGGGGTTGTTTTTCCCCCTGAAGCTGAATATAAGCTGTGATGCCTGGGCCAGCTAACACTGACCCAAATGGTTCCTGGCTCTGGTTCAAGAGTTAGCCTGCTCCAGGGTTCGTTCCCAACAGGCATTTTAGGTGCAACCACGGTTTTTTTGAGACAATGTTTTACAGTAGGATGTGGCTGTGCCTGCTAGCACTGTGACTGGAGAAAGGATCCTGGTAGTGTCTGTCCTACCATATCTATGTTGGGAGATTGGATCGTGGACCCACCTGCCTTCATGGCTACTGGTCCTCTTCAGACGTGGTAAGTTCATTATAATCTGAAGTGTGGTTTTGCAGATGAATTGATTAAAATTGAATCATAGAATCATAGAATCACAGAATGGTTTGGGTGGGAAGGGACCTGACAGCCCACCCAGTCCCACCCCTGCCATGGGCAGGGACACCCTCCACTAGCCCAGGTTGCCCAAAGCCCCATCCAACCTGGCCTTGAACACTGCCAGGGAGCCAGGGGCAGCCACAGCTTCTCTGGGCACCCTGGGCCAGGGCCTCAGCACCCTCCCAGGGAAGGATTGCTGTCTCAGATCCCAGCTCCATCTCCCCTCCTGCAACTTCAGGCCATTCCCCTTGTCCTGTCCCTCCCTGCCCTTGTCACCAGCCCCTCTCCAGCTTTCCTGGAGCCCCTTCAGGGACTGGAAGGGGCTCTAAGGTCTCCCCACAGCCTTCTCTTCTCCAGGCTGAACCACCCCAACTCTCTCAGCCTGTCTCCATAGCAGAGGTGCTCCAGGCCTCAGATCATCTCCGTGGCCTCCTCTGGCCTGGCTCCAACAGCTCCATGTCCTTCTTGTGCTGGGGACCCCTGAGCTGGACGCAGCACTGCAGGGGGGTCTCAGCAGAGCAGAGGGGCAGAATCCCTTCCCTCGACCTGCTGGTCACACAGCTGGGGATGTATGTCTGAGGGAGAGAAGTCTTGGGTTGGTTTGTTGTGGGTTTGTTAGGGTAACTCTTCATGAAGGAGGGAGAAACATTTAAGTATTTCTCAGGTGTTAGTGTTAAAATTCACTATCAGCAGCATGCTCCAAGATCCTTAAATCATGGAGGGTACACACACACTGTAAAATACCTGGATGGAATATTTATGCATTGTCTCACTCTGGAAGATTTAGATACCATCAAACAGAGATCCCAACAACCTTCTTGAAAGAGAAGTGGGTGTCGTGTGGAAAATGAGCACAGCCCTTGGCATAGGCAATCCACCAATTGCAGATAGCTGGGGAAGGACAGTTCTACAACAGGTTGCCCAGAGAGGTTGTAGATGCCCCATCCCTGGAAACATTCAAGGTCAGGTCTCTGAGCAACCTGATCGAGTTGATGTCCCTGCTCATTGCAGGAGGTTGGACTAGATGATCTTTAAAGGTCCCTTCTGACCCAAATCATTCTATGACTGTGATATGTGTCCTCTCCGTCTGGTCCTCTGATGCTGGCTGGGTTATTGATCAGACCTGCTGTAGCGCTTTTCTAACAGCACATCCTCCTGCCCCTCTGTGGGTTGACTAGGAAGGAGGAGGTGTTGTGAAAGGCTTGGTTCTGTTTCTGGGCTGCTGGTGGAGCTTCAGCATTTGGAGGTGCTCCTCATGGCTGAGCTATCTTTGGATACTGGCCCCTTGGACAACACACAGCCATCTCCAAATAGTGGCCAAGGTGGCCTCAACAAGTTTGTAGCTTGAAGCTTCAACCTTCCTGGAGTCCCAGATCAATCCAGCACCATGCTCTTTGCTGCTGTGTCAGGAGAGGTGCCACGTGCTGTAGCAAATGTTGCCCGTCAGGAATTTTTCCTTAGCAAACCTTTGTGGAGTCATTGATTTGCAGCATGTCTGAGCCAAATTTAAGCATGGAGCCACATAGATCTGAATTTAGCCGTGCTGGCTGTTTTCCCTAGGAGGAGGGATCACGGGGATGGATTTGATTGCCTCAGAAAATTAGTGTTGATTTCAGTGAAGAATATTTTATTACAGTGTTTGCATTGGCATTCTCTTCATAGGATAATGGCTAAGAGTTTCCAGTGTTTCCTGTGCTTGTGTGTATTTAATGATTTAATCTATTCCTTCTGAATGCTGGCTTGGAAAAAAAAAAGACAACAAAAAACAAAGGCTGGCTGCCTACTCTTAATATCCCATCATAAAATAAAATCACTAATCCCAAAGGTGGAGTTGCAACTGAAAAGAAAGAAAACCAATCTTGGAAAGTATTAAAACTGAGTAATATGCTCTAAAATAGACACTGACCATAGTGTTTACTTCAGTTACGGAAGAGAGTGAGGCCATAATGCTTTCAAAAATTGGGATGCTGTTATTTCCATCCCTTAGTGTGGATTTAGGAATCTGGGTTTAGGTTCATTAGTTTGACGCTGCTGAGGGGGTGCTCAGAGTTCCCTCTAGCACATCGAGTGCATTGAGCAGCCACGACCACCTGCCCGCAGAAGAAAAGTTGAAACTTTTGCCTCCATACAGCCCTTTTTAAGCTGAGGCTTCTGTCATGATTTTTAGGGTACAGGCACTAACAGCCTTTGGCATTTGCTTGTCCGAGTGCAGTTTTATGGGGCAGAAAGTGTTGTCCAATATCTGCCTTACCATTATTCCCCAAAATGAGCCCTAGTAATAACTGATGCTCTCCAGAGATGTGCTGAAGCCTCCTTAGGCACAAGTGGGTAACGAAGGATGTATCTGTTTTAAAAATGTAAAATAATGAGTTGACCAAGCTAGTTGCCTTTAAACCATGTTTTTCCCTGTGTGGGCTCTTAACAGTCCCCCTCAGACCCCCCTTCAGTCCCCTTAGGCACGGGCTCAGCACCACAAAGGTTTCCCTGCCCTGAAGACCAAACTGTATGCTGCACACGTGGGGCACGTGTGAGCCGGGGAGGTCGTTTAATAGCATCAGACAGTTCAATCCAGTTCAATTTGGGCTCTGACTTCCTAAGATCAAGGTGGGTAAGAGTTGCCGCCGCAAGTCGCATGCTCAGGAGTCTCCCAGTCCCCCCCCAGGCTGTTGCTAGTGAAGGATGACTTGCAGCAAAGGCAGAGACCTCCAGGACAGGGCAGGCATGCAGCAAGCTCGTCAGCTGTGCATTTTAACCTGCCTGTGTTTACAACTCAGAGCCTGAAGATTTCCCTCGTCTTCCTTCTCCGGCATCACTCCAGGGCACGGGAAATTTCAGATCAACAGGAAATATCTTCGGACAGCTCCAGCGAGTGAGACCGTAATGATAAAGGCTGCGTGGTGCTAAGGCTGGCGTTGGCTGCTCATAAATTCAGCGCTGTACCTGTTAAACCAGGCTGCCACGTCTGGTGCCGGTGGGAACAAGTGTAATCAAATAAAGGTATTTCAGGCACGCAAGTTTGGCCAATTAAAATAATGATACGCTGGAGCTAACGAGACTGAGGCTGTTTTATGGGGACCAGGGCATCCGTCCAGGTCTGCTTGCAGAGCTTCTGGTCAAGGATGTTGCTCCTTCTGCTAAGGACTGTGAAGAGAAATAGAGGGATGATAGCAGGGGAGGGCTGAGCATCACTTAAAGGTTATTGTGTGTTTTGTGTAAAACCTGAGCCCTCGATTCATGGCATCGCTGAGCTGGTGAGGAATCCTATCTGGGGTTTACGGCAGCATATTTCTGGATCAAGAGTACCAGCCAGGCTTTGTTCCCTCTGAGCATCTCCTCTTTATGAGAGGAGCAGGGTGGTCAAGAAGCAGAAGCAGAGGAGTCCAGATGACCGATGACTGCCAGACTGACTTCAGAGTCTCTCCATGGGCAGCAGAAGGGCTCCTTTATGGCATTATGTTTACCAGAGCTGCCTGGAGGAGGTTATTTAAACAGCATTGGTTTGAACCACGCTCTTGACATAATTTTTCTCCATCTGCAGCCTAAATACCAGCCTCTTCTCTGAACTGAATGACTCTCACGGTTAGTCGCCATGCTTTTAAGGTGCAGTTGTTCCCTTTGTAAGCGCCTGCGCCATTTAGACCCGCCTAGCCTGATTTCTACAGCAAGCGTATGCCAGACCCTATATGAGAAACACAACATTTGTAGAAGCATATGTAGGTATAGGGATTCAGGCTGGATCTGCATGAAACGGGGACACACAGAGCGGGACAGGGATGCTGTGAGATCGTGGTGCTGACATCAAGGCCTGTTTCCCCATTGATTCTGCTGAAATACATATATTTTCCTTATGTACAGTCTTGATCCACAAGTGGAGCTCGGTGGAATGAAAATCTAACATGCAATAACAGTGGTAACTTCCAGCACTGAACAAAATTTGGTTATTTGGGAAGCGTTCTTAAGAAGCAACTTATACATCCACGTGCCCGTTTCTTTGACTCTTGCGGGCAACAGCTGGTGCATCCAGATGTAGTGGCTTAAGGTGTCACTGTCCCAGTGCTGTACCCTGTCCCTCTGCCAGAGGCAATGCCTCAACTCCTTGGCTGTAATGGGTGGAGAGAGGGGTCTGCAAGAGGAATGGTAGCAGCAGAGGCTGGAGCACGCTCATCACCGGAAGGTGCAAGAGCTCCAGAGATTCAGTTCAGTGCGTGGCTTTTGGAGCCATCCTGAGCACCTCCTAGGGTTGTGTCTCATCCAAAAAAACCTTGTTGTAGTTTGGTAGGAATCTGCTCAAAACGCATCATGTTGCCTGCCCCTTGGGTCCTTGGCAACTGAGCTGGGAGCATCTCCCTGGAGAGGGCAGAACTGACTGCACTTGGTCAGCTTGATATCTCTTGGCTTTCCTGCAAAGCTTTTGGGGGACGTCTGTGCCTGAGGTGCCATTCTCTACTTGGCCAACCTCAAGAGATGGTGGTCACTGTAAACATGTCCTGGTCCTGTCAGATTAGCCAAGCGTGCAGCAGTTTTGTCAACGTTATGTGTGTATGTGGGAGGACGGTGGACCTGACATGAAGCTATACTGGTTTTTGATAAATTCAAGCCATCAAGGTGAGTTTGTGCTGGGTCAGGGCTTTAAGTCAGGGAGCTGTGGAAATTTTGATCCAGTTTAAGGCAACCTGAAACTGGATTTGTATGTTAAATAGAATAGTTCCAGTTGGAAGGGACCTACAACCATCATCTAGTCCAACTGCAAGATCCCATGGCTTGAGCACTGCTGTCAGCTGGGGTGCAATGCAGATACTTGCGGGATGGACTCTGAATGGCCCTGCAGATGGACTTTTTGCTTTTCCACTGCCCACAGAGCAGAGCTTGTCGCAGCAATGGGCTGTTTTCCCCCAGTTCCTCTGCAAGCCTCAGCCCTGCCAGTCAAATCAGTTTAAAAACACCTTCACTTTTGACTAAAGAGATTATTTGTGCGAAGAAGCACTTGAGTTAACAGCACCGGGAGCTCAAGGTAAGTTTACTGCAAAAACTTGTACTTCAAAAAGGCGGTGCGTCTTTTTCAGCTAGACAAGTCTACTCTCACCTAATCCTTAACGGCAGGGAGTAATTGGTTCAAGAGACAAGTAGGTTTTGTGGCAGGAGAGAGAACAAAAAGTTGCAGGGAAGGGTTTGAGCTGATTGTGCAGAGGGAGGACTGTAGGGCCTGCGGAGGGTGAGCAGTGGTGGTGGGAGTGGTTGCTCTCATGTTGGGTGCATGCATGGTACACCATGATGGTGTTTGGTACGTGCGGGGCTGGAGTTTCTGCCTCACAACCTCTTCTGTGAAAGGGAGAGGTGGGACAGCCCAGGTTATGTTAAAAGTCAGGGGTAGATGTCCACCCATCCTCTGCTTCATGAAGCTTGGTCTCCTGTGGGTGTCTTCTGCTCTGTGTAAAGTGCTCATCCTGTCTTCACTATAAATGAGTTGCTTTGCAAACTGCAAATGTGATTATTAAATGAACCTTCTTTTTTAAGTGAGTTTTGAAACCTTTTGATGTGTGAACAGTCCTGTCGTGATTCCACAGCCACAAAAATGTGCTTCTTATTTTCAAAAGGAAAAACTCAAACCTGGGGAGAAATTCCCAGGAGAGAAGTTTAACAGCTTTCAAAGCATTCTGCAGCACTTCTTCTTTGTGTGTGGGCAGGAAGATTTCTCTCCACTCAAAACAGGCAGGCTTCTCTCTGCAAAATCCCTCTGGGTTTTGAGATAGCCCCCCGGCTTGTGGTCCCTTCTGATGGTGCCATGATGTTACCTGGACCATGGGAAGCCACCAGCGCTGTGATCCAGCTTGACAAAGAAGCTTCATGTTGCTTCTTTAGCCGTGATTATAGCTGGGGTCTTCTCAGTGTTCAGGGATCCCAAACTCACCATGCTCAGAGTCCACCTGGCTCTGCCGAGAGCTGCAAAGGGTGTAGAGCAGCTTGGGGAGCTGCTTGGCCCCCATCAGAGCATCTCTTGTGATGCACTCCACAGCTTGGGGACTTCTAGAGCCTGGTCTAGACAGCCTTTCCCCACCACTTGCCTTTCCGTGTGCTGCCTTTTGAAATAAATAAACACACACATATTCCTGGTGTGAAACTCTCAAAGGCTTCTGGCATTGAAGCGAACTAACAGCGAGTACTGTCCAAGGTAGCGGATGGGAAATATTCCCAGTTTCTTCTTGTGCTTTGATTAGCAGTACCATGGCTCTAGTCAAGCAGATTAAGACATGAGAGCATGCAGGACTTGGAACTGGTGAAAAAAACAGTGTGGTCTCTCGCTGCCAAGAGAAGAGACCTGACAGCTGTCCAGATGGTACCTCAAACCCAACCGTGCTGCCTGTGGTAAACCTCGACCGCTTCTCTGCTGAAGAGCAGGACAAGCCATGGCAGCCTGGCAGTGGTGAGCCGGGATGCTCAGCTTCTCAGAGGAGAGCAGTAGAAGCTCCAAAGTCCTCTTCACAGCTTGGAAACATCTCTTATTCCTTCATTAGATGTTGGATTATGTTAGGACCTAGCGGTCTCCATCTGAGCTTGCCAGTGATAACAGACTGTGGCTCTGTAAGAGCTTGCAGTTGAATGGGGGGTGGTGGGCAGACAAGGTGTCTTCAGATTTAGCCAGAAACATGATGCATACACATTTTTGTCTTCTGGAGTGCGGGAACGGCACGGAGATTTTCATTGGTGTTGCCCAAGAAAGCTCGTGCTTCATCGCAACGCAGTTCAGGGCATTGACACAAGCAGGCACACATGGAGCCCAGGCTCCAGCAGCTTTTCCAGGAACATGTCACAGCCAGAGCTGACGCCAGAGTAAGCCCAGCTGCCAGTGAGCTGCCAGGTGGATTTCAGTCCCTGTGGTCCCTTCAGTCCCAGGATTTCCTGATTCTGAGGCCTCTGGGGAGAGTATCACTAGCTAATGCAATTTGAGACCCATCACTCAGTGAAACTCCATGGGAATTCAGCACCAACTCGCTCCCACCTTTGCTGAGCCCATTGCTTTTCCTGCAAGAAGAACTGTTGTGCTCAGGTGTTTATTCCCATCTTTCTCTTAACCAAAATGTTCATTTTCAGTGAAGAAGTGCTATCACACGTGGCGAAGCCACATCTGCCCTTGCAACTGTCACACTGTGTGTTTGCTCTGCTGCAAACCCGGGTACCACCACGGCCCCAAATGAGGCATCTCCATGACAGAGAAGGGACAGGCAGCCAAGGAGTGGATCAGCTGGGGAAACCTCCTGTAGATCGAGCTGTGTGTGAATTTAGGGGTCGAGTAAGGATAGAAAAGAGATGCTTGGCCAGCCAGGCTGGGATTGTGCTTATCTCCTCCTACGCCTACATGTAGGAGTCTGCTCCAGGGAAGGAAGCCTCTGCAGCCTCCACTGGCTGCATGCAGATATCTCCATTAGCTGCAGCAGGAGCCTGGAGAGGAGGCATGGACACGGACACTTGCAGTTCAGTGGGCTGCAACCCTTCCCGGGAATTACATCTGCTTGCTTTGGTGAAATCTCATCCGCAAAGCATCTCTCACGGTGGATTTAGGTGGCAGGGTGATGTGCCACTGCTGAAATGTGGGGTTTGGTGCTAAGCCAGGAGCATCCTGTGGGAACCGTGCGCAACCCGTTATCTGTGTGCGGGGCAAACTCACCAGGGCCTCGGGAACCGCCGCTGAGCCTCGGAAGGAAGCCAGCCCCGAGTGGGAGTCTGTTTTTCTACAAAATCTGAATTCAAAAGGAGCTGTGAGTGTAGAGACAGCTGAGCGACAGCACGGCCTCCGCTTTCCTTCTGCACCAGGAATTATTTCCGCTAAAAGGGCTGTTTTGCATTTTTTTTAATATTAATTTTCTATTTAACAGTGTCGCTCATGAAGCTTGGGTACACCGTGTGATTATTCACATCCGAATGCAAAAAGCCAGGCTGGGCATTGCACTTTCCTGCACTAGAAGTTCCTGCCAGGTTAGATTGTGGGCAGGAATATCTTTGTCCATGTCGCTGGGAGAATTAGCACTGCCAGAGGACAAAATACTTCACTGGGTCCTGGGACATATGGATGTAACATTCAGCTATCCAGTAACCTCCTGCTAAGTTTTTGGGGACAAGATCTGTTGCCTATTGGATGTTTGTGCTCTGGCTCAGCAGGGCAGTCTGGGTGTTATTTTTATAGCAGTGTTAAATAACTCTTGTCTACAGGATTTTGGAGGTAGGAGGGAAAGGACTAGCAGTTGGCCGTCGTAAGTGTGACTTGGTGGATTATCCGCGTTCAAGGTTGTGTAATATAGGACGTGTTGTGTGGTTCTGCAGCTTCATGTGTGGCTTCATCCACTCCCAGCACTGCCTCTCTCTGGTGTCCTGGCGTTGGGCAGATGTCTACAGATGTTTTCAGAGATGGATGTCTTCACTGGAAACATTCACATTTGGTTTAGATGAATCCTACCCAAGAGCTGTGATAGCAACTGCTGCCTCTGCTTACAGGAGGGGTGTCAATCATGAGACCATATGAGCTTTACCATATGAGCCTCTTCATGAGGCCATCAGTTACAGTATCTCCTAGAAGAAGGTCCTGCCTGGAGACATGGGAGAAGACTGCTCTGAAATTGCAGAATTGAGCATCTGAGCATGAAGGGTGACACATTTGGGCAGCCAGCTCTCTTTGAAAGTAGGCTTCTGAATAGCTTTGAGGATGCAAGCCGAAGTTCACATCAAGGATGCGATGGCCCAAGCATGGAGGGGGTCTTGTGTGACGTATTTTGACGGGTGGCTTGCACATGCAATTCCCTGGCATCAGCAAAGCTGCTTCCCCAGGCCTGTCCCTGCCTATCCTCTTTTGCTTCCTTCCTTATGCAGTACTCATTGTTGTGGTATCAAGCTTTCTTCCTCACATAAAAATAACTGTTTCCCATTGCAAGGGAATGTTGGCCTTGTCTTTAATAAAAAGATTTCTTTCAAATGGATGAGATCCCTGAAACTCGTGCTCCATCTCAGCATCACTTCCTCATTTTAAGTTATCACAAGTATTTGTTGAAGAACTCATATCTGTTGACCTTGGCTGTGTTTTGTGCCACCCATTCCAGCAGCCCTTCTCCATTTCAGGGATCGGAGGCTGTGGAGTTGCAAAGCACAGAGGTGGATATTGGGCAGCCACTGCCCTGCAGCGTATAGAATGTGTAATCTTGCTTTACTTAAAACCTGCAGTCCTGGATTCAATCGAGTGCAATCCTAGAAGAAAACTGCCTCTGCTAGTGAACACACCTGTACGCGTAGTTAGCAGAAAGTGACTTGCAGAGAGTTACTCATCCCATCTTGAGGCAGGTGTACCAGGCCACTTCCACCCACCGACCTTCCTCCTCTCCTGTCCTACTTCACAGCTTGTCTCAAAATGGAAATAACAATGCCTCCGGGCTCTCACGGCCCGTCGTCGTCCCCCAGCCTACGCATCATTTGAGAGTGGATGTCCAAAAGCGCTTGAAGTGCCAACTTTGTACCAGCTGCTGTTCTGTTTCTGCTGTCAGCTGTCCTGTCACACAGGCTTGGGAAACAAAGCAAGGACAGCCAGGTGGTGGAATGGCTCAAAAGCTTCTTTTGTTTGCTTTTTGCCCTTGAAAGGCAAAATGATGTCACAGAGGAAAGGTGAAGGCATGAGAAAGCTCCTTGTGACATTGACACCCGAGTTTAGGAAGTTAATTGCATAACCCACCTTGCCACAACCCCAAATCCTGCGTCGTTGTAGCATTGTATCAAAAAGGAGGACGTGAAGAGTCCAGAGCATCATTCAGAGGTTTTCTAGCTCTACTTGATGGTGTCTCTGTTTGTGCATCACAGTGGTCTCTATCATGTGGCGTCCAGCACAGAGTTCACAACACTTGCACAGATGAATGATAATGATTTGAAAAATAAGATCGGCACAAGGAGTCTTGGGGCAAGTCTTGGGGGCAGGTCAGCAAGGAAGCGATTAGTTTACAGGCTTAATCAAAGAGAAAATTCTAATAAGATGTTGTGTTTTCTGGCTGCTAATAGCAATGGGGATGCAGTCACAAATTAAGAAATGCATCACGCATTTTAAACCTCCCATACAAGAATTTCTGCAGGGAGGATAATAATGGCACAAGCTCAGCAAAGTACAAGGAGGTACTCTGAGGCGAACGAACTCCCGCGGACAAGAGAGAACAAGGAAAGAAAAAGAAGGGGGAAAAAAGCAGCTGGGTTGGAGCAGAACTAAATCCTGGAAATACTCCAGGCTTTGGAAATCGGTAGGCTTCTGGTTCTTGATGGATCCCTCATGGAGCTTAACAAAGGCTGGAACATAAAGTTATGTTAATACCTTTTCTTTGGGAGTTGTTTGCCTCTGTTGTGGACGATGGGACTTTACCCTCCAGCCTAAAAATAGGGATAATTGATGTAATCCTAAACCAAGGGAACATACCATCTGACTGCACAGATTATAAGCCTGTCTCCTCAACACATGGAGGTCGTGGGGTGACATGCAAAGAGGATATTCTTTGAATGCTGGCCCCCTGATCATAATGTGTGATGAAATAACAGCGGGTGATGTGAGCGAGGGATTGATGGACCGATTTGGAAACCCGTTGGCCTTCATGAGATGCAGTCTGGGGATGGATTTCAGGAAGCTGATACCTTCTCTGGAGGTCAGCCCATAACTGTGGGCTGCTGTGGAAGATAGCCGTTCACAAGGGAAGAAGGTGACTTTTCTGTCTGAATTTAAGGTGTCTTAAACTATCTACTGCTGTCTTCTGCTACCAGTGCAGACCCCTGTGCTCAAGGTGAAATTCTCTCTTAGTTTTAAAAATGAAGGCTGGCAGCACGATCTTCCAAGAGGTATCCAGCTCTGAGGTACACCTCCACGTTAGTCTGAGAGAAGACATCTCCACCAATGTCCTCGCAGTAGCCATGGCCTTTGTTGCCTGCTGAGAGCCATTGGGATGGTCTTGAATCCTGTGTTCAGGTTTTTCCCTGTGATGATAAGATTATTTTTTCTCTTTAATTAGTGCCGGTGGGATCAGAACAAAGACTTTGTGATGTAGAAACAACTGTTTGCAAAGAGCCTTCATCAAGGAAGAGTAGCTCTGCAGGGTCCTGCTGGTCTCCAGTGCCTGCCTTCAACCAGGGTCTGCTGCCTTCAACCAGGATGTTTTGACATCTGTCATGCAATCCAGCAGACAATATATAATTTCCTTTCCATGCCCACACTGGCACTGCCATCCCAAAGAAATCCTAGGCACATCCAAACAGGCAGTTTGGATGTGACTACCCTATTCTGGATGCCAGGAGAGTTTAAGAGCAGAGACATACAGCAGAGGCTGTAGAGAGGTCCTCAGCTCTAAATTTTCTCCTGGTGCTGCAACTATCTTTACTCATTAGCAACAAGAAGAATCAGAAATAAAACCATTTAGTGAAGAGTCCAGATTGGGAGAGGCAGGATGGGTGATGGCTGTCTGATTCATCCCATGTCCATGTCCTGGCAGGGATAGCCAGTTTGGGAACATGAAAATGAACAGCAAGAGGACTCAGGGCTGCAAAGGGGATACCGGTGTGTGCCCAGACCATCCTATGGTTGGGATGCAGATCAGCAGTGACCCTAACCAACCATGAGGCTGGAGATTTTAAAGCTTTTCTGGGCAGAGTCCTCATCCATAGCATAACTGAGTCTTCATTAGGTCTGGTAGATGCTACTGAAAAATTAATAATGCACTTATGAGTCTTAGTTAAGAAGTCTGCTCTGGGCAGTGAGGGAACATCCCTGCTGACAGGGCCTGAAAACCTGGAGAGCTAAGTGTTGGTTGCTATTTATTCTCTTTTATTTAGCATCTATATTTAATGCTTCCTCTCTTTCAATGGCTTTGCAAATATGAACGAATTAATTGGAAAGTCACTGCAGTGCACATAACAAGTAGAGCCCTGCTAATTAGTCAGGGCGGGGTGTTCACGTATCTCTGTTCAATTGGCTACTTCGAGTGTTCGTGTTTACTTTCTTCCTTCCACTCCAAGTGCTGCTTTCAGCTACACTTCACTGATGGGGGAAATCCAAGATTCAGCAAAACTGCTTTCTGAAGGGTTTTTCTTAGACAGGAAAAGCAGAACCTCTGTGCTCTAGAAAGAGGAGTTACACTGATGCATTTAATTTCCTCATTTAAAATGAGTTAAACTTGTCCTTTTTTCTTCCTTTCTCTTTCTCTTTTTTGAAGAGTGATCAGATAGCATTAAAATATACCTGGCTGGGAATGTATCTCTAATTAATTGCTTTGCAGCAAATGGGACCATTTCAATAAATCCTCCATGCACATTTTAGACCTTAATCAAGTGGTAACCTATTTGACAGTGCATTGCAGTGAGCTGGGTAATTTCACCCCTGTTGGAATAAGGCTTATCCCATAGAAGTGATTAATTAATTAGGAGTTGTAGGTCATTCTGTTATAATAGTTGCTGTGAGGTGTGTTTCTTTTCTGCATCCATGCCCAAGAGATAGTTTTCTGAGTGTTTTCCTCTGCTGGATAGCTTCTTGTCTCTCAACCTTTTCCATCCAAAATCTCCCTGTAGTATTAGTGGGAACATGGTGGAGCAGGGGATGAACGCAGGGGGATATTAGGTTGTTTTCAGTGGGTTATCCTGAATTTGTGGCCAATAACACCCTCCAGTTATACAAAAATTGATGGGAAATGAGCTTTCTCCATCATTGTGACTTCAGCTTGCACCCTGCTTCTGCACTGGGCACCTGTGGATAATTCAGTAGGTTAGCCCTTGAAACAAATGGAGCCAGTAAGAATAGTCTGTATCTCTTTTACCTCTCTGAAAGGACACCTCCAGCTTTCCCTAGTGACCTTGGTGGGAAACCCTACAGCATCGCCCAAGGAGTCTTCAGAGATGTAGGGCTGAGAACAGCCTTGAGCTCTTCCTTGCTTTGTAACTCAGTAGGTCATCCACACTCACCACGGGGTGGTTTGAGGACAGCAATATATAAATTAGCATTGATGGTGTAGTCTTCGATATTATTTCATTGCTGTAAGAGTTTCAGAGTCCTCTAATCTCTCCTTGTACTGCTGAGTTTCCTGCAGCCCTTCAGTTTCATATGGTAAGTTGCCTTCGACTCCATGTAGCAGCACAAATAGGATGGAGGTGCAGAGTAGCAAGAATGAGCCAAACAAACCAAAAGTAGCCCAAATAAAAGGAAATGCAGAAGAGGTAAAAATGACACAAATTGTAATTGTCAGGTGTGGGGATTGAGTGCTGCGGGAGTGGTGTTGGTTGGTTGGTTCATTGGTTGTGTTTTGCCAAGATGGGGGAGAATTTCTCCGTGAAGGTCTGGGGAGTGGCTTTTCTTTATTCCTTACATCCCCTGGTTTGCTCTTGCCTAGCAGAGAGGGCAACTTTCCATCTTTCTATATAGTCACAGGTTCGATATGCTGCTCCTACTTGTTTGTGAACCTGCTTACAAGCCCAAGAGGCTGTAAGTCTTGTCCAGCAATACAGACATCTGTATTTTTGCTGCTTTGCAGACAGAGCCAGCCAGCAGTCTGCCTAACTTGGGGTGTGTTGTTCATGCTCTAAATCCCAGCCGTGACCTCTAAGCCCAGGAAAAGCAAGTGTCTGGTCCCATCCTTCTTTCTGCTTCATCTTTTCTCCTGCCATCCTGACAGCAGGAATTCTTCTCTGATTCTGCCCTTTTTGCTATGCAGAGACCACCAACCTCCTTCCTAGGTGTTTCCCCTCTGAAACCGTGCACCGACCCCTTGGATGCTCTTTTCCCAGCTCTCCTGGTCCTTCCATCCCCTCTGAGATGCTGCCTCAGCCCACTGCCTCTAGGATGATGCTGATGCTTTGTAGCTTCCCGGGAACACCGTGGCGTTGGGTTCATCCCCGTCACCAAGATGTTTCGACACGGCTGTTACAGAGGCGGGGGAGATGCTCTGCTGGAGGGAAACGTGGCCAGCACACACCAGCTGCTACACAGCCACCGCTTTATCCAGCATCAGGCTCGGATAATCCCCTGTGCCTTTAAACGTGATGCACATCAAAGCCAAACAGTGCAGAGGAATTCCCCCTTCCCACTCCCGCCTCACAGCCCTCGCTCCCTCCTTTTTCGTTTAAATTTTAGGAACTGGAGAGCGGATTCCAGCTGACACAGATTTGTAGCCGTATCCATGGCTACAGAGACGGGCGAGTTGTATGTGGAACGTGTTCATTGTTAAGTTTCTAATTTCAGTGAGGTCGTTGGATGGTTTTTCTCCTTTTTCCGCGGTTGCGAGATACCCTGGAGAGGGATGAGAGCTGTCGGTGCCCCTGCCTCCCCTTGCTTCACCAGGCGCGCGCCCTTGCTGCACCCCTGCTGTCCTCAGAGAAAAAGTACTGGGAACCAGCCTCCAGTTTTCGAAGCTTCACTGTTTTTTCCCAATCTGCCCATTCCTCTAGGTATTCAGCTCACGTCCGCCTCGCCAATTCCCACCGCTCCCTGAATTTCCTCGGTGCTTTCTGAGATGTCATCTTCCCTCCCTGCTGCCTCCTTCTCTTGCTCTCAGCCTTGCAAGCACCGACCTCCCGGGGTGCAGACCCATCTGGGTGCACAGACGGTGGGATGCTGTGCAAAAGGTTAAGGTGCAACAGGCGTTGCTGGCCACCTGTACGTGCACACCGTAAAGGACATCCTTTTTGTGACTGTGCCGGCAAATTCTGGCTGAGGAGAAGGGGTACAGCATTACCCGTGTCTTGCATGGGGGAGAAGTGGGACGCAGCCACTGGTTTTACGGAGTCTGTGGTGTCACGAGTGTTTCAAAACCTTCCAATTTGGCCTTTTTTTCTCATCTTGAGAAAAAACACGCCTGCATGCAGACTTGGGAATTTTTAAAAATCTTTGTTTAGAATGAGGCGGAATTTGGTGTTCCAAAATTAGGATTAATGTTGTCTCCCCCATCAAATCATCCTCTGATGGGTTGTGGGGAGAGACAGTGTCCCTTGTGCAGATTGCTCCATTGCTCAAGTGACCTCGTTTGTATTTCCCCATGACTGTGGGGTCTGCCTCCCTCTTCTCAGAAGACATGCAGAAATTCAATGTGCAAACTCGGCTGCATCCACACAACGCAGTGCTAGGCCCTTGGTCTCCTGGATGACAAAGTAGTAGCCATGATGCGCCGTAATCATCATCTTTGTGGTCTTTTTTATTCAGTGTCTGGAGTGAGAGCTGTGTTGTAGCCTGCCAGAGTGATGTATCTGTAGGGTGAAGCTGAAGGGCTGCGTTGCTTCTCCCAGGGACCATGAAGTGGTGGTGGAGACTGTGCTGGATGAGGGGAGGCAACCTGCTGCGATTTGTCTATGCCATCTATTGGGAAAGGAATTGTTTGGGTCAATGTGAGTTTCCATCAGCCAAAACTGTTTCACAAGCCCTGCTAACCATTAGCAGTGTGGACCATCAGTTTCCCAGAGGTGAAGCCTGTGCCCTGTTTTAGTCAGCTGTTGGGGTGCCTGTGCAGTCAAGAAGAATTTGGGATAGCTGGTAGTGGAGCTGGGTGTCAGGGTGCTGGCCACAGTTCTCCCAGTCCAGCCAAACTGCATGAGCAAGGTCAGCTCCTGTCATGGAGTGGATGTACTTGTCCTCCTTAGTGGCTTGAGTTAAGCTGGTATTGTAGCAGAGAGTTGAGGCATTGAGTTTTAGCTCCAGAAACAGAGCAAAGAATGGACAATTGTTATGGTCAAGGTCATGAGTGATCCCATGAACATTGTCCAACACTTCATGTTTGTCCAGCACAAAGCCCTCTTCCCTCAAAGTGAAAAAAACACCTGTGTTTGACCCATGTGAGAACAAGTCCTTGATGTCCTTTTTTTCTGGACTGCAAATGGAAAGCGAGGGAAGATGGTACGTTTGAACTCCAGTGCTCTGTGCTACCTTTAAATGTCTGACGTCAGCCGGGTCAGTTAGTAGCCTGGCTGAAAACCCCATGGGTGTGCTAATTGAATTAAACTCCTTCATATAAAGCATTGGACACTTAAGGTCAAGTGCAATGAAACAGATAGCCATAATCGAGGTTTTCGTTCACTCATGTGCATGCTGGAAGAAAGGCTTGTCTGATTGATGTATCTACTGATGCGCAACTTGAGTTAGGATTTGCCTGACATTTCAGGCCCAGCTGGTTTGTTTGGGAAGGTCTTCATGCTTCCTACATACCAAACAAGTTTTCCTTTATCTGACCCATTCCCTCTCCTTGTAGCTTCATTGAAAAAATATCTTATTCTTGCTTCTCAGATGTGTATGGAAACCAAATGTAAGTTTTTTCTCACTAGTAGTGTTAAGGGATGAGCCAGTTCCACCACTGGAGCCCCATGTCACCTTAGCACTGTGTTTTGTGGTGGACCAGCCTGCGCTGACCTGCTCCGATTTACCCAAGGAAGCAATTTATCCTTCCTTTTTCAGTACATGACCATTTTCCTTTGCTTCTTCACCTTTTGAAACAGACAATGAGTAATTCCCATGGATTTTCTTAGGGGAGACGAAGGAGCAGTTGACTAGAGGAGAGATTAGATCTCATCAGGGGAGTGATCAAGAAAGCCCCTCACTGGAGCCCCGGCTGTTCTGGCCAGGGCTTTGCAGGAGATGAAAGACTTTGGGTGGATTAACCTGAGCAGTAGCACTTGCATATTCCATCACGCCATGATTCCTTCTGCTTTTGGAGAAAAAAACCATCATGTTTCGGAGCAGGGTGGGTGTGATTACAGGAGAGGGAACGATGCAATATTAAGTGTTCTCCTCACCAGGCACGGGAATGGAGAGCTCGCAAGAAGTGCAGGAGGTCTGTGGGCATCTGCGGGGCGGCTGCTGCAGCGGTCTAGCAAGGAAAAGGGCTGGTTTTGCTCCTGAGGAGTGAGGCAGGATTGTTCAACCATTGCAAGAAAAGCAAAAAAAAACACATCAGGGACTTTGCCTGGGTTCCCAGCAGGAGCTCTGGAAATGGCAGATCACAGCAGATAAATGGAGATCACCGCGCTCTTGTCCTTGGAGCAGCTCAGAGCTGACGCTGGATAAAACCTGACTTTTCACCAGCAGAAAGCCAGAGATCTTGTCCATTTGCTGCCAGAGTTTGTTCTTCTCCCACTACTTTTAGGCTACAAAAAGGTCATATTATAAGGACAAATCCAGTCCCCAGTCTTAGAGAAGGGCTGTTATTATTCTGAAGCGAAAACAATAAAATCAAATAATGCCAGACTTTGCAGTAGTCTCTCTGCACAGAGAGCTCCGGAGGCTTTGCTGTCTCCCTAGGAAAGAAATTACAGTCTGGGGGTTAACTCTTCTGCTTTAGTAATTTTTCAGAGTTGATTTTGGCTTTGGTGTGGAATATCTCCTTGTTTGCTTGCTGACATTTTAATAAAAATGTTTTATTTCATGTTTACAGTGCTTAAAAAATAATTGGGAGGGAAAGTAAAGGTATAGCTTTTCATCAAGTATCTCATTTTCCTAAAGATCCTTGCTCGGAAAATATATTTTTTCTGAGAAAGTCCGTGTGCTCCATGAGCTAAGGATGAAGGCTCCTGCTTCACCAGGAGAGGGAGAAAGATACACGAGGTATCTGCACAAGTTCAGACTCCCCGAAAACAAAGAGCGGGAGGCTCCAGCTCTACTCTGCTGTGGAGGCACCAGCACATTCCCCATCCCAGGAGAGCTGCTGAATCCGACCACTCCCCAGAGAGGCTGCTGCCGCTCTTTTTGATCTTTGGCATCTTCTCGCAGATATTGGCACCATCACCGTGCTGTGCTGCAAAAAGCATTTGTGTTACAAGCTAAGAAGGATGCGCTGGCTAGAGATGGCGATCCTCGCACAAAGGCAAATTGATGTATTGCAAATTTAGATTAATGACATTATTTCTGTTAGCCCTGCGAACCTGAGGCTGGCCTCCAGACCTGGCCTTGGGGCTGTCATGCCGTGGATGTAGAGAGGAGCAGGGGGGCCATCAGGTGAGCCTAGCTGGCCGTGGGGAGCGATGTGTGGAACAGGCGGTGTTGGGCACGCAGATTTCATGGACCTGGGGGCCTGCGTGACCCGGGGGCTCACTGTGGTAATTTCTGCCAAGATGCAGGGTCTGGGCTTAGAAAAGATAGAAGGAGAAAAAAAACAACTAAACAAGTGTGAGCTGATCGTAGTGTGGAAGTGGAAGAAGGAGAGGGAGTCAGAAGTGTCCCTAGTAGAGGCCTGCTTGATCCCATCATATCTTGGGGGTCAAGCTGGAACATGGCACCTATTTCTGGTCTCCCCAGTACATCAAGGGTGGTCCAGGCTGGATTGGGGCAGGTCCAGAGGACAGAACAGGGTGAGACAGGATGCCCAGATCATCCCAAAGGCATGAGCTAGAGGGACAGTGGAAGGGGTTTATGGTACCAGCTGGAAGCACCCTGTATTTCCCCATGGGTTTGGAGCCCCCAGCGAGGAGACCTCTGTGCGTTGGGGGCTGGGGTCTCCCTTTGCTGGGGCTTCACAAGGAGACCTGGGATAGCTTGAACCCAAGGGCTGAACTTGGTGCTCCCCTTGCTCCACATCCAGTGCAGAGGCACCGGCCATGGCTCTGTCCTCCATCACAGCCTGCGATGGCTGCCACACCAGGACAGCTACCACCTCCAAGCAGCTGAGAGAGAGAGAAGCAGAACTAATTAACCTCCCTTATTACCAGCACACTAATAAAAATGTTAGCATCCCCGAAAGGTTTGCAGAATTAATCACAGCTGGAACAACAACGACCGAAGAGTAAACCTGAACAACAAAAGGAAAACATATCCCACACGTCATCTTGCTTCCCCAGCACATGCACACCCACATTCATGTTTTTGCCTGCCCTCCCTCCCAAAAGTGGTGTTGCAGCAGTACCCAGAGGCCCCCACTGAAATTACCCAGATGCTGAAGGTGCTGCACATCCTTACAAGATGGTTGCTGCTCTGAAGGAATAGTGCAGGTGATAGAAGGATTATTTTTCTGTAGGAAGATGTACAGGACCGGCAAACATGAGGCAGAGCCTGTGGGACTGCAGCACTTCTCTGAAACAGCAGATGAGGAGAAACACTTTGGGGCATTACAGTTGGTACTAGATGCCTCCCTGTGGGCAAGAGACAAGCATAGAGGAGCTTGGGGACAGCAATTCAGCTGTCCTAGAGGAGGTATCTGCTTTAGGGAGAGCTGAACCGCTCTCCCAGCCTTGCTGACTGTATGGGCTAGGACTCCCATGGCTGTGGTGGAAATGGAGACACTTACAGATAGGCACCTGTGTTTAGATACCTTAACCTGGAGCTGAGTCTCAGGCTGTGGTCTTGAGGTGTGTATGAATAGTTCCTTTGAAACGTTTTGGGAACCGCACCAAAATAGATTTCAAAATTTAAAAAAAGCCTTTGGAAAGGGAGGGTTGCGGTCTCTGTTTCAAAGAGATCAGACCCAAAAGCCACAGCGTAGCACCAAAACGCCTGAGCAGAGGGAATGGCTTTGTCGGCAGCAAGTGGTGGGTCTACCTAGGGAGGAGAACTTGAGAAGAAAATTATTATATCGGGTGATGTGAAAAAACCTCCCCCTCTCCCCTGGCATATAACCCTCCACTGTCACAGCGTAGCCACTGCCAGCTAGATTGGAGGAAAACGCAAGAAATGTTACCGCAGGTTGTAAGGTAGCTTGGCTGGGGCTGTGTTTTCCCATCACTTAGACGTCCATCAGTTCATACTGCTGCTCACAAGGCAGTGCCCTCTGATTTAGAAATGCCTGGTGGAGTGCATTCAATTCCCTGCTCAGCGCCAGACCTCCTAGATGTCTTTGGGGAGACTTCTCACCTCCTTTTGCTATTTCCAACGCCGTAGGGTTTGATAGCACTTCCCTGCCAGAAAACGATAGTGTGCAAAAAGCACCCGTCGCCTTTCTGCATGGGCTGTTTGCCTGCCCCGAGCTCCTTAAAGCAGATGCTATTGCAAGTCTGGATTGCTGACGTTTTGCCAGCATGCACTGGAGCTTTTCTAGCACTGCTGCTCATAATCACTGCTAATGCGATTGTGCGATTGCACTCTTGTAGTGTGCGTGTTCATCTAACGCAGGGGATGGGCACATGCTCCCAGCTCTTAAAAACATCCTCTGAAACCACAGCCTGCGAGATGGTGGTACTGGAGGCTGAAATTTGATTTGGGAGGAGGATGCTGTTCGGCTTCTGTACAAGGAAATCCCACCCTTTCTAACCTGAGGATCAGATCAAACACTTGCCAGTCCACTAAATGCGCTAAGTGCTAATTTTGTGTTTTTTTCATCTGCTTCGTTCACTTAAAATAGTATCCCTCCTCTGGCTATCCTTGGGAACTCTTCAAGGAGGTTAAAAATATGAACGTGAAAGCTGTAATAATAAATGTCCCCTCAGGATTGATTTGAAGCCTTTCAGATGTGTTGCAGAGCCAGGGCAGAAGACCGCAGAGCTAAAGCTGTATCGCTCACACAGCTGAAGCTTTCGTTGCAGAGCCACAGAGGATGTGAGCAAGAAGTTGCATGATGAAGCATGCAGAACGATGCTTTGCTTCCTCGTAGAACAAGGTGTGCATCTGCGTACACGCGTGCGTGGCGTTATTCAGTGGGAAGGAAAGCACATAAGGTTGACCCAGGCCAGCTAGCACAGTTCCCAGCCACACGCAGGGGGTTAGGAAAAGCCATGGGCCATTCCCAAGTGGTTTGAGTGGACCCTCTTGCTCTTGGGCAAGAGGGTTTACCCGCTGCCAGCTGTCAGGACCAAGGAATGGTGCATCTCTAATACAATGTGCAACAGTAGACACAGCCACCAAGAGGAGGACCGTCTGTTGGAGTGAGAGGGTTGTGTGGGTATTGTAATTCTTGTGATTGATTGATGATCAAGGAGGGAGTTGGACATGGATGGCAGCATCCTCTGTGTATAAATGTTTTCCGTCAGAGTTGGCTGGCTGTGATTTTTGCTGTAATGTTTGTGCCCTAGTCTGCTCCCTCTGGGGCTGGCCACCAAACCTTTGAACCTTCTTGTTGGAGTGGTAGCATCCACTCTGGTGACACTTTCCTTCCCCACCTCGTCACTGTTTCTTATTCCAGTGGGTCACCTGGGCCCTTCAGGGGAGCATGTGGGGCTGGCTGGAGCATGTCATCAAGAGCCTTGCCACCCACCTCAGCTACCACCACCTTCCCTGCTCAACAGCCATTACCTCTTTACCATACCCCTGCATCCTTTGACCTCCCACCAGTGCTGCTCTGAGCTTTCTTTGGCCATCCTCCAGCACTCAGCTGAGCAAACCAGGTGAAACCGCCCTGGTTGTTTCCTTAATGGGTTGCGTGCTGAAGCCTCTTCCTCACCCAGGGTCTCACTTTCATCCTTACCCTCTGCTGTCTTTAGGCTCTTTCTGCTCACCTCATGATGAGATGGTTGGGAACACCACGCAAGGAGGTAGGAAGCAATACTTGCCATGGTCTTCCAAAAGGGGAGGAGAAAGAAGGAAAGGACAGGCACGAGGCAGTAGAAGGGAGGAGCCAGTGATGTTTAGAAAATGCTCATGGGAGTTTTTTCCTAAACCATATGTGCGTATGTCTACATGTGTTTGTGCATTTTAATTACCTAATATGTCGGTATTTATATATATATCTGTGGTCACTCAGTTCTGAAGGTTTTGAGTCAAAAGTGGCCACTTTAACTATCTCCAGCCAAGCCGAAGCTGGATGGTTTCAGAAGGACATCCACTCTTCATTTAAATACATCAGGAAACAAGGCATTTACCATGTTCCTGGGCAAGTCATGCCAGTGGCTAATTCTGTGGAAAATACGCATCCTTTTTCTCTATGAATTGGTGAAGTTTTTGATTTCTGGGCAGTGGTCATTGTTCCTCCTGGGTGCACTCTGCTCATCCTCCTCTGCTGGGCAGACCGGCATGGCTTCAGATCTCCAGGAAGCCGAATCCTTGCTAAACCTCTAAATCCCTTGGCATTAAAGGCGTTAATTATCATCATTTTGAAAGGACCCCAAGCAAAGTGGGCCCTTCTACAGATAAATTCACTTTTTTCCATTTGCATTTCTCTGGGATCTAATCACTTATTCCTGCAGGCACATCTCCCTGGTGTAAGTCCAAGTCAGGTGAAGCGTGGTTCAATGCAGCTATGCTTGTAAGAGCCTTCGGCCAGCATGGTTAGAGCCAGGGAAGGTCTCACCACAGTATCATGTCTTGCAACGCTCATCTTCTTGAAATGACTGAGGCTCGCAGGCTTGACCATAGCAGGGTTTTGTTTCAGAGGCTGGCAAGGTTTCTGTTTTGGCTGGGAACGCTTATGTATAGGAGCTGTCAAAAGGCCATTTCTGAAGTCGATACATCAGACTGATGCAGGCTGGTTTTCGCCCCAAAATTAATTTTTTTCTGTCCAGAAATTTGGCTGTGCGGAGAGGCTACTACTGTCAAAACTATTAAAGGAGAAATCTATTCTTATGAGCTCGCTGCTCCCAATTCAAAAAATAATACACCACTGTAGACAATGGGAAATAGCTTGATGGTAAAGGCTAAGACTCAGGCGTATTTTGAACTGGTTTTGGCCACAGGAGAAGGAGGAACATTGCTTGACTCAAATGGAAGGCCACATTTCGGATCTCTCCCCTCTCCCTGCTCTTTAGTCTTTTGTGCCTATGAGATAACTGGGTTTTGCAACAGAGAGGCAGAGACTGGGTCTCGTCCTGCACTGACATCCTGCAGTGGGAGCAGCCTAGTAAAGCCAGGCTTTCCAATACGCTCCAGCTCTGCCATGGATTCAGTCCTGGTGTATTCCCTCTGTTTTGCCATACTTGAGTCTGTCATTTCCTTGGGCATAGGATAGTTTGGAGCATGAACAGCCCCTGCCCACGTGTGTGGATTACATGGCTACTTCTGCCTTCAGCATCTTGTAGGATGCAAGAGGAATCAGAGTTTGTCTGATTTTTTTCTGGGAAACAGCCGGCAGAGAGGTGGGCACATGGAGGGTGTACACAGGTGGTGAGGGTATGTCTGTACTAGCAAATTAAACACCGACGGGACCTGGACACTGGAGGCCAGTTATCTGTAATGCTAAATTTTAGGTACCTCTGCTTTTTAACATGCGTAGATGTAGTGAGCCAGCCCAGGGCAGTGGGTCATTGCAGACGTGGTCCATGTGTGCGGTCTGAAAGCTCACCAGGGCCATGTCTCTGCATTTGCACTAACAAACCAACCAGGGTAAGGGCACGAGGCTGAGTCCTGGTCCGGGATTATCCATGACACTAAATTGTTACCACGGTCCCAAGCATGGTTTTGGCCCAGACCAACTATCCTTCTCCCAGACAATATCTGGGCACGCTTGAGGGTTTAGCATGGACGCTTTCCAACCGGCACATTGCCAGCCTGTTTTGGAGGACGGACGAGTTTAGCCATATGGATGTGAGCTGTGCCATGCTGCTTGCCCTCAGAGAACTGGCCGTGACCCATTTTATTTCCTAGCAGGGACGTGGGACATGTGTCCCGGAGGCGCTGGTTTTGTGCACTGCCTTGTCAGACTGTGCAAGCAAAGCTGCCCTTTGCCAGGTGTCTGGAAGTTTTAGGGACCGTTAATGAGAAAACTAAACCCCGCTGGCTGCCACCGGTCCCTGGGAAACCCATGGTGTGCTCCTCCGGTGTTTTCTGTGCATGGACCCCAGATCTAGAGTGTTTGCAGTCAAAACACAAGGGAAACTGAGGCACATGGCTCCTTTGACCTACAGATCCACATACTCTGTAAACCACCACCAAAGAGTGGTGTTTGGATGTGAGTGACCAGTTTCATAAAATCACAGAATCACAGAATGGTTTGGGTGGGAAGGGACCTGACAGCCCACCCAGTCCCACCCCTGCCATGGGCAGGGACACCCTCCACTCGCCCAGGTTGCCCAAAGCCCCATCCAACCTGGCCTTGAACACTGCCAGGGAGCCAGGGGCAGCCACAGCTTCTCTGGGCAACGTGGGCCAGGGCCTCAGCACCCTCCCAGGGAAGAATTTTTTCCTAATATCTCAATCTCTCCTCCTTCAGCTTAAGGCCATTACACCTCGTCCTGTCACTCTATCACCTCATCCTATCACAGTCCCTCTTTGGGTTAGGTGAATCAAGGTAAAGCCAATGTCAGGAACTAGGTTGCTGCATAAATAATAATATGGAAGGGCTCATCTGATCCTGCTCATTCCTCTCACGTAGGAACTTCAGAGAGCCCCCAGGGTGGATGGGGATCCGCCTGCCAGATGCAAATCACCCCTGAGCTGAGAGCTGGTCAGCAGTATTAACATGACTGTATTTGAGCTCAGATACTTTCTCTGCACCACATTGTCCTCACATGGCATGTAGGTTAAGCTGTGGAACTCATTGCTGGAGATGGCTGTGTATGCTAGAGTTTTACATGGCTTGAAAAGTCCTTAGAAAATTAGAAGAAAAACCCAAAACATCTCTGTAAGTAGTACCTGATAAGAAGATTGCTGGAGATTTGGAGTGTTGTGAGAAACTATCATCTTACCCAATTCTTATGGTCTCCGTGGGAATCTGTTATTGACTATTGCTGGAGACAGAAAATGGACGAGTCTGACCCAGCACAGCAGTTTCAATTATAGAATCATTTAGGTTGGAAAAGATGTTTAACATAATCAAGTCCAACCGTTTCTGAGATCTTGTGCAATTTGATCCAGCTTAGGCAATTCAAGAGAATTTGAATTTGTGACTCCACTTTGGACGTCTCTTGAATGTTTAAATTATACGATAACATGGCAACTTATAATGCCCAGTGTACAAAAGGCTATACGCTGCCCTGGTAGGAGAAGTGTTTGGGCTCCAAGGGGCTGATAATAGACAGCATCACGACTGCTGTGTGACTTCAGAGCCATGGTGGGAACTCCACCTCACCACCAAGGTGACAAGCTCCATCTCTAAGGACATGTCCGTATAAATGCAGCCGTCGCTGTAGGGAACCTGGCTTATACCTCATGTGTTCCAGACCACATAGCTCCTAAAATGACCCTTTTCTCCAGTCTTTTCAGCTTTCTGTGTTAACCAAAACTCCTCTTTTAAGTGGGGGGACTGATTCCCAGTGCTGCTCACAGAATCTATTTGGTGTTCATCTGCATAAGGCGGACGGATAGCCCTGCTGAATTAATAAATAGCAGAGCTTTGCTGCTCTAAGTGGCGTTGATGCTAATGTAAAATGGCACAAAGTGGAGCGGGAGGAATGCACCGGCTTTTTGGAGAAGCTTCACCTGGTGGGAGCAGAGGCAGGAACTGACCTTGAAGAAAACTCAGCTCAGATTTGGCCATCTGTGAGCAACGTGAAATGGCTGCATTGCTGTTCAGCATCGGTAATGGGAATGCATTCCGCGCCGGTATTGCAATGGTGTTGCACCGTGTGCACCTGTGCGCACAACCGGATGGTGCTGGTTCAGCCGCTGAACAGCTCTCTGAACAGGCAGCTGCCGCCGAGCAAAACGAGTCCCTTGCCTACCATTTCCACTGATTTCTTCCTGCAGAGAGAGAGGCTGTGAGCACAGAGATACACTGTAGTAGGAGGCGTTGGACGTTTTTTTTTTATGCATATATGCAGCTTCAGTTTGAGAAGACAAAGCACAAGACCGTCTCTTCTCTCTGAGTGGAAGATGTTGTCACTTCTACAAGCCTTTGTTCCTATGAGCATCCTCTCCTGTCCTGCACCAGCCTCACAGACCCTATCTCTTGCCCAAATTATCTGAACCCTCACTGTGGGTAGCTCTGTTGTGCCAGAGGATGGGGATAACCGGCACGGGGATTTTTTCTTCTTCTCTCTATCAGTCCAAGAACGTGGTTCCCTCCAGCCATCAAAGAAGCATAGCCTATTCCCTTTCTCCCCATAACTCCTGATCTGCTCCTGGCCAGACACTCGTTGCTTGAAGCAGTGTTTGATTTAACCAGAGGCAACTTAACACCGTAGCCATCAGTCAGTTCTTGACACTATCAAGGCCTGGGAGATAAAGGAGCAAATTAAAAGGGACAGGAATAAAAAAAAGAGAGAGAGAGAGAGAATAATAATAAAAAAAAATCCTATCCCCTAAGATCTGATTTCATGTTAAACGTTTTCATCTTTGGAGTGAACATTAACAGCTGATCAGCAGTCTCTGTTCTTTTCACTCCCTTGTAAAATGCAGTTGTTCAAAGAGACGGGGAATATTGTCTCCTGCAAGGAGATGAATGGCTGGTAGCTGCCTGCATGTGGCACATATGCTTGCCAGGCTGCTGTGGGCTACAGGAGAGGGATGCCCTCCTTGCTCCCATCATTGGAGCTTAAAAATCTGTGTGCCTGTGTGGGCTCCTCTTCCTCAGGCTCCTCAGCGAGAGAAAACTACTGTATAGGGGAGCATAAGGGAGGAAAGTCAGATGGGGCTTTCCTGAAGAGGTGTGATGGGGTACTGGTGGGACTGTTTGTCAGGGAGAAGATCCCTGGCATGTGGCCGGGATTTTATATGGTCTGAAAAGGGCAGTCGCTGCAGACATGTCGGCCAGAAGTCCAGAGGAGTTTGCCAGGGCTTTCTGTGGGCAGGAGTTAAGATGGAGCTGTGCCATCCGCCTTAATATTTCTCAGTATCCCTACCAATATTTTCATAGTCCCACTTTGACCCCTGCTTATGTCTAAGCTGGAGTACAAGCCAGATCTCCCATGGATGTAAAGAAATGCAAATTGACTAACCTTAAAGGAGAAACTTGTTTTACAACAGTTGTGGTTGCCTCGGACGTCAACGTCATAGCCACCGGTTGATCCACAATTGTGGAAATACTCAGACTGATACTTCATTTACAACCCCTTTGGTGAAAAGCTGGAGTCAGATTTCAACCAAGGGACTGTCTTGATGCCACTGCATAGGAGGCAAAGATGTCCGTACCACTCAGACACCTCAGGAGAAGGCAAATGGCTCCTGTTTCATGAAATAAATGCTAGTTATACATCTCATTTCCACTTGTTGCCACGTGTGACCAGCGGTGGCCAAGCCGTGAGTCGGGGGAGCACCTTTAAAGGGTCATTGATTGATATCTGACACCTAAAACATCTTTCTCCTGGGACTTTTTTACTATGTTGATTGTGTTTCCATCATAGCAGGATCCTGACTGCCTATTTGATGGAATCCCAGAAACTGGAGTTGGAAGAGTTGAGTGCGGTTAGTCTTACGGCAGCGGTACCTACACTCTTCCCTGGGTTTTAAGTCCTGTCCCGTGGATTCTGTAATCAGAGAAAAGCTTTGTTTGCTCCAGGTGACTTCAGGGCATTATTGCGGGATTACCCCAAAAACCCTTTTTAGGATGGAATGGGGAGATGAGTTAGCTCCTGGAGACCCACGTTTTCATCTCTGAGCGGCATCACCTGAGAAGTGGCCATGTCAGAAGTGCACAGCCCCTTATTTTCAAACCTGAGGCAGCCTCAGCTTTGTGTGCAAACTCACCAAAATGCAGCTGTATCCTCCTGCACCTGTTTCTCAAGCGATGATGAAAATGGAAATATGAATCAGTTAGCAATACATCTTTAAAACTCTGTTTGCATCATTAGGCAGTTATGAGTGATGACCTGACAGCTTAAGGGTCGGGATGCTTCATTATCCCTGTTGTGATTAAACACACCTCTAGAAGGTATTTGGGGGCTTTTTGTTTAACATTTCTGTATAAAATGGATATGAAATTCCAAACAATGCCATCTGATAGGCATTCAGGCTCTTCTGCAGTGAGCAAAGAGCAATACCTGTCCAAAGGGGGAAGAACAGCAAAGCAGATGGTCTCATCGGGAAGTCAGTCCTCTGGTCCTTTACCTAAGGGCTGCATTTGGCTATGGTGCCACTAAGGGAGCAGAGTTTATCCACACATTGGCAACTAGTGCCATTGAAGGAACATCCTCATAAGGCTGTTAGATCTGCCACCAGGCAGGCTGGAGCAGCAGCTAGACACAGGTGGGACAACCTGAGCCCTCTTCCTTCACTGTGGTGAAGGCCTGGGCACCCAGCTCACATGGAGACACCTACAACATGAACATAGGCTTCTGAATCCAGACCTGACTCCCATCACTCTGGATTAGTTTGGTTGCCCACCAGTATCTGGTGAGGTTTGAAATGCCACCAGGATCCGTCTGGCCACTGGGTGTTGCTCCAGGAAGGCATGGCATGCATGAGTGTGGGAGATGCCTTAGGACATCTCAAATGGCAGGAGGTGGCTATGCACAAGAAGGTGAACTGTGCTGCTAAAGTCCACATTTGTTTCCATCTGAGAAAACCTCTTTGGATAGTCTTTAGGCAAGATTTTTGCTCTATAGGCAACAGGCATGAATGGGTGCTGCATGACCTCAGCTCATCATCATCTAATATAGACATTTTTCATGTCTATACTGAACCGGGTGATCATGTGCCAACATCTACGGGCTATACTGATGGTTCTCCATCGCCATGTGTCTTCCACCCATGTACTCCCAGGTGCAGCCCCACATACTTTATCTCATTTGCAGTTTTTCAGTGCTCATAAAAGCAGAGGTTTAGTTCCACATAAAGATGGTGTGGGATGTTCAAAGCCACACTTTGCCATTGGTCTCCACCAAAGTGGCGACCCAAAGTCAGGGCTTTTAATGGGAACTCCATGGAATGGAGGGACGTGCTTTTCACTGGCATCTGGGGGGAAGGGAACCATCATCCAAGTCAAATTAACTGCATGATGTGCTTCTACCTGCAACTGCATGAGACTCAGCACTTGGGGCTGAGAGGATGTCAAACAGCTCAGCCCTGAACCCACCACCAGTTTTACAGCATTAACACAACAGTCTTCAGACCACCATCAAATCTTCTGTAGAAAGAGGAGAATAGGACCTTATTTCCTGGGCTCGTTAATCTGAGAGCATTCAGGCTTGTGGTTTTGGAGACCTTTCTACCCACTTGCTGGAACTGAACCAAGACTGGTTTGATACCATCAGGTATCAGACCGTATCTTATGGTAACAGTCACAAAATGTCACAAATAAATTAAAATAATAATTGTTCATAGGAGGTTTCTTGAGATAAATGCTTGAATGGTACATAACCCATTCCTGAGGGATTGTGAGCACTCCAAGAATTCAGTGAGTAAAGAAATATTAAAATAACAGGGAACTTCAATTTTTTAAAGGATAGTAGTTTTGCTAACAATATTGTGAGCCAGCCATGAGATGTCTGTGTGACAGTACAGCATTCCTGGACATGGTCCTTGGTAAACAAGAGAGACAAAGCTGGAGCTGGAGCTCAGTATTTATCCCTTTCTTTTTTTAAGATACACCTCATGTTTAAGAAAGCTTAGGATTCCTCTTGCAATGACAGCTGGCTCAGGGGTGGGCACTCTTTGCAGCTCCTTGCAAGCACTGTTTTTTTCTAATGTGTGCCTCTCAATATTTCCTTGTTAAGAACAGCTTTTGGTTTTATTCCTCCTACCACACATTTTCACAGAGACTCAGTCTGCTACCTAATAAACTCAGCATGTTGGCAGCCAATCGTCTGATACTTCTGAAGCAAGTGCCTCTGTTTCTACTAACACAGGCAACTTGATTTGTAAACAGATACTTAAGTGGGTGTTTTTAGCGGTATAGCAGATGGTCAATACAGCTGCCTTCTCTCTCTTCTCTGCATTTGCTCCCTTCCTCTACAATTACAGTTTCTTGCCATTTTTCTCTGTAATGTGGATTTGGTTTTAAAAAACAAAAAAAAAAAGGCATTACAAGAGGGAGAAAATTGCTCAGTGAATTTCAAGAAGAAAATTTGGATGGCAACCTCAAATGTTACCTTAAAAGCACTGTGAAAGCTACCCACACATCCTCACTTTGCTTGACTTTCCACGCTTGAGTAACTCTGGATCTCAATGGGACTGCTTGTGTGGGTAGAGCACAACACAGGGATCGACTTTCCTCACACACCGAAACTCGTGACTAATGCTACAATGCGCAGCTAAAGTATTAATTTTCCTCTCTGCTTGATGTAGTTAGTCACCAGTACTTAGGCAGGTGCTTCCCTGAATTCTGCATCGAGGCTTGGAAGTAACATGAGGATATGAGGGGATGGTGCAGATCACTCTCCAAGGTTTTGCTTGCTTTGGTCTAGTAGTGGGAACAGGGTCTCTGTAGGTGTTTTGCTCTTGCTATTGCACATCTGCCTTGTGTTAGACGCAAGTTTTCTAAAGTTACCTTGCTGTCTCCTGTGGGATCGATGATTTGGCAAAATCAGCCCCAAATTGGTTATGGTGGGATTGAGTTCCCTTCCCTCCTGGGCACTGTACCCCAGACCAACATCTCTCTTCAAAAGGGTCTTTGTAAACACTTTCAGTTTGCCTTTTGCTTGCTTTCAAGCTCTCATTTCCACTTTCCCTACCGGCACAGCCACGTTGCATGGTTAACACCTTCAGGATTCAGCACTTAACCTTTACAGACACATTAAAGCAGTGGAGTGAGACTAATCCAACACTAGTCTGGGCACTGGACTGATTCAAGCCACTGCTGCAGCTTTTAAAGGAAACCACCCATCACCTCTCTCTTCCTTACAACAGCTTTGTTGTTGTAAGGGAGGGATCAAAGTCCAGGTGGGGTCATATTGAATAGTCTTCTGTCCTTGACAGGTTGTCACTCTCCGCAGTTCATCCGTAAGACCTGGAGATGCTATCAGTGAAAACAGGATGCGTTCAGCCTGTCCAAGCCTGGGTCCTCCATGCGTTGCCTTCTGAGAGAGGATTGTGGTTCAGTTCTTATTCCCACAGCTTAAAATATTATAGGGTTGGCAGTCAGGTCTCCTGACCTGACACTTGAAAGGAAACCCATTGAGAAGTGTCTATGCTGTTGACATAAGGTGGTGCATATAGCCTCTGGAACATGACATGATCTCTTTCTGTTTGCACCTGAGATGTGAGAAAGGTTCCCCCTGGCAAAGGTAGCCCAACCCTGCTTGAACTGATTGTTTCCTCAGGTCTGTGAGCATCGCTGCTTGCGATCAACGTCTTAGGCCAGTCCTGGGTTTAAAAGAAAAAACCTACTCCTTTGCATATTGAGCTAAGCTGGCTTTTCCAACAGAGTAGGTTGAGAGCAGCTGTGCAGGGAGGTGCTCCGGTAGATCTCTGCCTGGAGCAGTAACACCTTAGCTCCTTGCTGATGGGTCAGAGCAGCATGTCCAGCACCGCCTGAGGCAACTGGGAGGGTTTCCTGCCTCTTCAGCCCTTTTCCAAGCAGATCGCACTGAGGCACAAGTCATTCCTTCAGTGACCCCATTCGTATTATTTCATGAATCTCCTGAGAAAGCCACCTAGGAGTTTCTCAAGGCAAACTTTTTTTTCCCTACTGGAAAACAACATTTCAGCCAAAAAAAACCCCCAAAAACCAAAAAAACCCCACCACCTTTTCTGGGAGGGTGCTATTTACAGGTTACTATTTACAGGTTTTCCCCTTGTGATGGGTGCACCCATGGGTGAGACGTGCTGCAGTAGCTGTGCTGTATAAACTTCCCAGCCCTGCAAGGACAGGGCTTGGGGGATTGAGTCGTGAGGGGTGGGAGGGCCGGCTCCTCCAGGTGCCTCTTCCTCTCCAGCAGCAATTAGGAAAAGCTGCAAGGAACTATCACGTGGAATTTCCAACACTGGAGGCATCTGGGAGAGCTTAGGTACACACAGAGACGTGAATGCACAAGGGATTGCATGAAGGATATTTGCAGCCCAGGCACCCCACAACACCTGCAGGCTGCCCTTTCCTTGTCCTTACCTCGCGGACGGGGTCTCGCTTGCTGCTGGCATGTAGGACTGGAGCTTGGCTCTAAATCCGACTGGGAAAACAGCACTGCTTGGGTTAACAGCACCAGCGGAGGGATTTGCACAAGGGCAGAAGGACATGACCTTTCCCAGGGACGGGGCTTGCCGAAGGGTCTGCTCCTTTTCCCGCCCCCAAAGAGAATTTCTGGCCCCAGACACTGCTGCCTTGCTGTTTTCTGGCTGGAGTCTCGTTGCGTGGGGATGGCTATGGCTCCCGGTTCCTGCCCATGCCTCTGGCCTCCATCCATGGCTATCGGAGGACTCTGTGCAATAGCCAGAGCCGCTTGTGCTTCTGTTCCCTGGACCCGAGCCCAGCCGGTTTCCTTCCCCGGCCCTCTTTACCATGAATGAAGTGGAGGGATTTGGCTGGGTGCCTGAACCCTCCGGGCTTTTATCAATGGGATCAACAGTTTGTCAGATCCGTGATGATGAGTCACAGCAAGATCCCGTTACTGTTTGTTAATACCTTGCGCGGTGCAGGTCAGCCTGCCCTGGCCGCGGCCGCGATTCAACCCAGCTCTGCAGAGACCCAGGGATCTGCCTGGAAGGGGTTTGCTTGGACCCCTTTGAACGCACACGTGCACACAGCTGTGCATCCCCTTGCACTCACATGTAGACACCACCGCGCGCTCTGGAGGGCAAACAGACCCTTCACACTCAGGGCACACGCACAAGGCTGTGTGCACAAACACACCTCCTGTTTGTCCGCATGTGTGTGCACACACCGTTGAGTGAATATGCTATGCACACACTTGCAAAAACCAGCTTGCGCACACCCAGACACATACACACGGGTGCAAAAACGGGCATGCACACATCTATGCATGTACACAAACATATGCGAATAAACACACTTAATGCAAGCATACACCCAAGCACGTGTGCATATATGTGCAAGCTTATATGAGCACAAACATGTGAACACGCACCCCAACATATGTACATGCTCGGACGAGGTGGCATCCTGCGTGTCCACTCTTCCCAAGGTCAGCCATGCAGGGCTGTGGTCCCTTCCTGGAGAAGGACGCGAGAAGGTCCAAAAAGTGGATGCGGCCAAGGACTGTGCGATGCTACAGCACACATCAGCTTTTCTGTGGTGACCTCAGAGATGTGTTGGGGTGACGGGCACAGGAGGGAGAGGACTTGCTCACCACTGCCCTGGAGATAAGTGCTGAGCTGCCTGGCAGAGTCCCTGTCCCATCGGTAGCTCACACTGGTGTGATCAACCAGCTCTTTTCCCCACGTTTTGAAATTCAGCAGCTTCACCTATGGCATCGCCAATCTTGGGCCCTCAGAGACTAATTAAAACAATGAACTTAAAGGTCTTTCCCAATCTAAATGGTTCTATGATTCTAAAAACAGGCGAGTAGAGAAAAAATCATCAGCATTCAAATTTTTTATTATTATTTTTTCCCTTGGGTGTTAGAGCCTGGAGGAAAAATTTCAAGTCAAATCTCACCTCAGAGACATTTTAAATGCTCATCTTCATGTGAGAGGTGCAAAAATCTGTTTCCAAAGCTTTCGCATTTGGTTTTGTGCAACGTCTTTCACCACAGCGACTGTCACAGCTTTACTTTGATTTTGTAAGGAAACCAGACCTACGTAGTGATGAAGGGTGGCTGTCAGCAGCCAAGGACCCCTCGCATCTTTTAATACTAACTTGTCAGAGCATAAATCCTACAAGTTTCACACAATCAGGCTTGTGGAAAGAGCAGAGGGACCAGTTAGTATCCTCAGTGAAGGAAAAAGCAGCCCAGGAGCATACCCCCTCTTAAATTCCAGCAAAACCACCCATTAGAGAGACCTTATGAATGCCACAGCCTTGGGTAAATCTTTCACTGGAGCCTGTGCTATATTGGACACTAGAGAATCCACCATCCCTTGGAAACCAACCTTGCTTTCCTCTTTTACTCACAGAGCAATTTGTTTTCTTGGCTGCATCATAGCATAGGGAGAGGCTTGGTAATGATTTCATGTTAGAGCATGTTAAGAAACATTTTGGGAGACAATTGAGAAAGGCGGGGTTTTTTTGAACCCTAGAATACTGCAAGAGCATTGAAATTTCCTAATGGCCGTAATAATAGTAAAGCTGATGTTGCCTTGATTGTTTATGGCTTTCATTTTCAGTCACCTCTTGTGGATGGCAGAAAGTGTATATAAGCACAGCACCAAAAGTACGGTTATACAAATTGTAATGGAAGGGAAGTTCGCAGGGAGGGATCATGGTTTTATTACGCTGGCTGATACAGCAAGAGAAAGACAGCAAGCTTACGGGCTGGAAGCCTGCGCATCTGGTCATCCTTTCTGAACTTAAGGTCAGGCAGCTTTGAGGGGACCAAGCTGGAGCTCTTCTAAAACTGGTGCTCAGCACGTGCCATATGCTGGGGATCTGCAAGCTCAGACCAGCTCCTGAAAACCCAAGTGTGAGGGACAAGCAACACCTGCAATGTCGGTCTTAATCCTACATATCCTAATAAAAACACTTGCTCTCAGAATAAGCATTTCTGGGTCAGTTTGCAGAGACGGAGGAAGCTGAGTTAGAGCATTTTGGCTCGGGAAGAGTCACGCCAGGAAAGCCTTTGTTTTATCGTGCTGCAGGGTTTTCAGGAGAGCTACAAGGACCATGGCCCTTGCATCTGAGCATCAGGATAGGCCCCTCTTGACACCAGATCTGGCCTATCCTGATCTGAAAACCATTTCCAAATGGCTTGCAAAGAAAAAGAAAAGTGTGAGAGTTGGAAATTCATCAGGTTTTTGGTCCAGAAAATATTCCCTCTTCCAGCAGTAGTTGTAGAGCTCTTCGGTTGTGAGGTGGCAGGGACCCTTGAGGGCTTGGAAAATGGCAGGTTGAACATTCCTCCACACAGGGCTTTTGGAGTACATTGCTTCCAGGTCTACCTGGAGGAAACACAGCCGCTGAATATTGAATCATTGATGGTAAAAGGCAGGTGGAGATTTGTGGATAAAATGACTTTTGTGAGAAAATTGTGATGCGTCAAAACCCAGAGGTGCTACTTCTTTCTGTCTGGGGCAGACTTTCTGGAAGGCCCTACCTAGCATGGTTGTCTACCACACAGAAGTAAATGTAGCAGGGATTTGAGCCTTGGTCTTCCACATGTCTCACCCACCAGGCTCATCCTGGGCTGGTCTTAGCCTTCTCCTTTTTTATAGGAACTGAGGAGGTTGTTTTCCATGAGCAGATCTCCACTTTGTCCCAAGAACATTTACACAGGACCGAGAAACCTTTTCCTCCTCCGTCATCCCTCAAATAGCCTCCATCAGTCCGTGCCCCAGTCCCTGCCCCAAAACCCATGTGGGGACCACAGCAAGGGGTGGGATGGTGGAGGACATGAACCTCCACCTTGTCTTGCACACAGCTCCCTCCAAACTTCCTCCAAGCTCTTGAGTGCAACCCAGCCCAGCGGCAGCTGCGTGTCGGGGAGAGTAATTGCATTTCCAGCTCCCCGAGCATCTCGTTCCCCTCCCCTGAGTGCAGTGGGATTGCTTGATCTTCCCACAGCCCTTTCCACCCATCAGACAAAACCAGCCCCCCCTCTGTCTCAGCCCCATTCCTTCCCACTCCTGCTTTCCCCCGGTGCCTGCTTAGACCCATTAAGATTTTAATCTGGCTCATGTTTACAATCTCCATTTACTGTTGCTCCATTCTTATTTCTTCTGTTTAATTCCTGCTGCCCGCATTGCTGGTGATTCAGCAGCAGGAAGGCAAAGAGTCCCACTGGGCTTTAGGGTTCTTGGTTGGGGTTTTTTGAGTGTTTCCTGACAGGTTCATCGTGGTCGGGGTCTCATCTGTTACCTGTGGGGCTGGTGCCGTGTTGCTGCAGCTGAAATGGGCTGATGGATAGCATGTGAAACCTCTCCTGCGAAGGTCTCATCACAGTCATCCCACTGGCAGCTTCTCCTGCCTCTACATCCATGGCAGGAGCTTGGTTAAAGTTTCCAAGAGCAGCACATTGAGACTGCCATCACCTGCAAACCCCTCTGCTAGGATGTCTCTTTTTGCCCAGGACCAAGGGCAAAAGTGTCCCATCTCCCGCAAGGATGCAGGAAACATTGTGGGTGGTACAGGAGCCTTGTATATACAGCTGGATCAGGACCTGGAAGAGTGTCTGCAGTTTGGGCAGCCTGAGCAGAAGACCTCAGGACAACAGAGAAAAGGCTCTGGTTAATTTGCATATGTGGATATTGCCTTTGCATGGAGCTTTTACTAGTAATTCTCCTGCCCAAACACAGGTGCCAAATGCCATCCGAGATACCCTCAGGCTACAGCCTAGCTGTCACTCCAGGAGGTTATATGTGCTCGATTCAGGGTTGAACCAAATAAAAATCTTCCCATGTGTTCATTTCAGTGAGAGAAATCTCTTCCATCCATCCCAAATTGCTTTGCTTTCTCCCCTCCTCCAGTTCAGCAGCCACACTGGAATGCCATGTGTCCCACCACCCCCCATCTACACAGACAGGACATCCAACAGACATGTTATCGTCCCTGGCCAATAGAATAGGAAACCAAGGCACAGACAGTCACCGCAGAACCTGGATCCATCAGGCCTAGGGGACATCCTCCGGCACCAACCCCTTCCCCGTGACCACTTGAGCTTCTTGCAAATGGACCTCTGGTTCTTTCTGCAGGAATCCTGAATTGGCCCCTATGTAGAGGCACCCATCATAGCAGGGTGGATGCATCCACACTGCCTGTGCTAACTCTCAGTCGTGCCCACCAGGACTATTTTGCTGAATTAAAACCCTGCAAGGGGCTGTGCTAACAGGTAGCAGCAGGGATGGTGCAATCCCTGTCCCTGTTCCGTTCGGTGGTGCAGACAAAGCCTTTCTGTCCCACCTCTACTTCAACTGCATCCTCTATCTTTCAGGCATCTTTCTCTCCAACAACTCCCAGCCCTGCCCAGGCATTTACCCAGCAGAAATACGACTTTTAATTACTATTTTTTATGACTTCCTTTTCATAATTGCACTGGGGGCTCTCTGCTGTTCTGCTTTAATCTGCATCCTGAGAAATCACTTTCTCAGGCATGATCTACTGAATGGGAAAGGAAAAAAAGGCTTTCAAAATGCAGCAATGAGCTTGTTGGCAGCAGAGTAATGTGGGACCTGCTTTAGTGTTAACCCAGCCGATGTCCATGCAACTAATGTCCCTTCCCTGTCGCTGTTGTCTCCCAGCCATCAGGGTGCACAGGTCCATTTTGCTTCTTGTTGATGAGCTCTGTCTTATCCTACCTCCTGAACTGGGCTTGGGCTTGCTCTACCGTCTTGCTCTAATGTCTCTACCAGCTGTATTGGCTTTGTGTGGCAAGATTTTGGTAGCAGGGGAGCTACAGGGGTGACTTCTGTGAGAAGCTGCTAGAAGCTTCCCCTGTGTCTGACAGAGCCAATGCCAGCCAGCTCCAAGATGGACCCACCGCTGGCCAAGGCCAAGCCAATCAGTGAAAGCGGTAGCACCTCTGGGATAACATATTCAAGAAGGGGAAAAACCACCAAGAGCAATTGCAGCCAGAGAGAGGAGTGAGAAGATGTAAGAAACTCTGCAGACACCCAGGTCAGTGCAGAAGGAGGGGCAGGAGGTGCTCCAAGCACCAGAGCAGAGATCCCCTGCAGCCCATGGTGAAGACCATGGTGAAGCAGGCTGTCCCCCTGCAGCCTGTGGAGGAAGGATGAGGGGGTGCAGAGATTCCACCTGCAGCCCTTGGAGGAAGGATGAGGGGGTGTAGAGATTCCACCTGCAGCCCGTGGAGGACCCCACACTGGAGCAGGTGGAGGCACCTGAAGGAACCTGTGGTCCTGTGGGAAGCCCACACTGGAGCAAGCTCCTGGCAGGACCTGTGGCCCCATGGAGAGAGAAGCCCACCCCAGAGCAGGTTTGCTGGCAGGACTTGTGACCCTGGGGGGGACCCACGCTGGAGCACTCTGCTCCTGAAGGTCTGCACCCCTGGGAGAGACCCACGCTGGAGCAGTTCATGAAGAACTGCAGCCCATGGGAAGGACTCATGCTGGAGGAGTTGGTGGAGGACTTTCTCCCGTGGCAGGGACCCCAGGCTGGAGCAGGGGCAGAGTGTGAGGAGTCCTCCCCCTGAGGAGGAAGAAGCAGTAGAAACACCGTGTGATGAACTGACCACAACCCCCATTCCCCGTCCCCCTGTGCCGCTGGGGGGGAGGTTTGAAACCGGGAATGGAGTTGAGCCTGGGAAGAAGGGAAGGGTTTTAAGATTTGATTTTTATTTCTCACTACTTTGTTCTGATTTTATTAGTAATAAATCAAACTTACTTCCGCAAGCCCATGACGGTGCCAGGTGAGTGATCTCCTTGCCCTTACCTCGACCCGTGAGCCTCTTGTTATATTTTCTCTGCCCTGCCCATCTGAGGAGGGCAGTGATAGAGCAGCTTTGGTGGGCACCTGGCCTCCAGCCATGGCCAACCCATCCCACCAGCCTAGTAGTAACCCTCCAACTGGCCCCAAAACAAATAAAATTTTTTTTTGACCTGCCAAGCCATGTTTTGTCGAACTCCTTTTCCCTGTGAACCACTGGACAAGGTCTAGCTGGTTTTGCAGTTTAATTTCCTTCTCTCCCCACTATTTCCCCCAAAAGCATTGAGGGGGTGGACGAAGTCCTGCAGAGCCCCCCTGTCTTGGCTGTTTCCCGTCCGGCTGCCTTTGCACTGAGGTTTCCACAAGAGCCGCTGCCTTTGTACACGCAGGGGCACTAATTGGATTAAAATATCAGTGTGAAGACTTTAGCACGGCAGCCCCTCCCTCCACCCCACTGCGGCTTAGCATCCCTGTCATTATCTTTTATTAGACGTCATCTATCAGGATGCTGGGATTGTTCCCTGTCTGCCATGCACAAAGCAGGATCTGTGAATCATTTAACTGGAAAGCCTTCGGTCAATGCAAACATTTATTCCTCAACGTGAAGAAACGGAAGCCGGCTGGTCTTTTCAACAGGGCCAGGTCAAGGGCTGCTCGGGGCTGAATGGATGGAGGCAGGAGCGGGGTCAGGAGCACACCAAGAACGGAGGAGGTTGTCTCTTTTGTTTTGGTTTTTAAAAGCCTCTCAGCTTTCAGGCTTGGTATGCTGGGGGAAAGAGGAGATTTGGATGGCTGCAAACTTTGGAGGTGGAGCTGCCATCTCTTTTGTAGGGAAGTGGGATGGGACGAATTCCATCATGGACACACTGTGGCTCTGGGATGTGGGTTCTGTCTCGTGCTTAGATCAAAGTATCTAAAGGAGGAGATTGTGGTCACCAAAGAGCCTTTTGTCATCAGTGGAGACACATCCATTATCCCACCCACAAGAGATGTCCAAGACACACAGGAACGACCACCTCTGGAGGTGTCCCTGGCTGTAGATGGCATCTCAGGCCACCAAGTGACTTGTGTAAGGGGCTCTGGTACCAGTACAATGATAAACTGAGAGCAAGGCTGTCCGTGAAAGCCAGGGTGCAAAGTGACCACATGGAGGGAGCACTGGGGCTGGTGACCCATGGCACAGTGGCCTTATCCGGACAGAGAAGTGAGGGATTTGCAGAATAACCCCTCTGAAAGCCATAAGATCCAGTCCACAGCCCCTGTCCTCACCCTGGCATCCCACAGAGGGATCCATAAACCAGCATGACCTGCATGGAAGCAGGGGAAACAGTCCATAAAGCACCTCCTGGGCTGGATATCTCCACCAAACCAATGCATGGCTAGGTGGGTGATGGTGAGCAGATGTGTGGTGACTCACAAAGCTCCTCAACGCAACCAGCCTCAAACCTTGTAAGCGAGACTCTTCGCAGCAGAACCCCCGAGCCATTAGATTTCTTTTAGACTAAAGCAGCGTGTAATATATAATTGATAATGGTTATTCCTGGTACACTCCTTGTAATGAAATTTTAATGCCAGGGATAACTTTGTGTGTGCGTGTATGTATGTAATATATAACTGTATCTTCACGCTGTTAAGTACAGGTGCTCAGTGTTTGCTCTGGTGACCAAGTGAATCTGAGATTTTTTCTCAAGGTCGATGAGGTCAACCCCATATTTTGCTGGTGCCAGTATTCCCGCCAAGGCCAGGTCTTGAAGTGGACTCTGTTCCCAACCCATGTTAAAACACGGCTCCACGTGATACAGAAGAGTTACCCATGCCAGTCCCTTCCTTCATGCACTGGGAATTTGGCTGCCCATAAGTAACATCTGCATCACTTGCGGCCCCACTAGGAACAAACTCAGCTGGTAGCAGCAAGCTCTCACCCCCTCAGCAAGCTGCCTTTTAGTTAGTTGAGCGATTTGGACCCCTGTGGTGGAAAACAGCCTGCTTTTCTCTTGACTCTGCTAAAGTGGTCTTGCAAACAAATTCCAGCAGGACAATGCAATGCTTTCTTCCCCCCGCCCTTTTGTCTTCCCATTGAATGGTTGACATTGTCCAAAGAGCACAAACCACTTGATCTCATGACAATAATTAGCTGCAGGGGGGCTAATTAACTTCCTCTCCAATGGTCCAAGGTTCACACTGAGCTGTGTTTTCCCCTCCATTGATTTATTTCCATAGGCCAGAGCAGGCAGCAGTATGTATAAGTCCCTCATTGCTGGTGTCCAACACTGAGCCCTACCTGGGAAGTAGAGAGATCTTGCCTCCAGATCAGGTTTGCCCAAATTAATAAGAATGAGGAAAATAAGTCATCATACCCCCTCCTATACTCATGTCTCTATGCTGATTATGGATGTCTCCTCCCTTTCAACATGCTCTTCTCTTACTCTTTTCCTGTGTCTGTGTTTGCTATAGCAGAGTTCAAAACGTTGTCTCGGATTTCTGGCCAAGTAAAGTGAACCAGAAATTGTGGTTTCCCAGACTCACTGCGATGAGTTTTTCAAAAGGTGCAAGTTCCAACTCAAGCCTGGTTAGGGCTGTCCATCCCACTTGGACTCACTGATGTCTTCTGCAGGAGTAAGATTGTGGGACAGTCTTTTCCTTGGGAAGAGGAGGATGAAATGCGTGCCCTCGCTTTGTCTGCTGCCCTTTCTCTTTTCTACCCCGGTGACTATTTTTGTGATGTTTGTGGGGATTTAAGATTGAGACCAAATGGGACAATCTATCTGTGTTCACTCTGTGCAGCAGCTGGTCCTGGGTCCTATTTAGGACCCATATGGTGGGACAGTTTGGGACAGTGCTTGTTGGTCTAGGCCAAGACTGTGCCAAGGACTATGCTGGCAAAGTCCTCCCTATACCTTGCTGGTCATTGGTGCCAAGGACTGGGATGGGGAGAAGACCTGCAAGAGTTGGACATTTCCTCAACTGTTTTCTTGTTCTCCAGCTTACAGGGCTGCTGCGTTTCCCAATCATTAGCAATACAACTGAATGAGTCGTGCTTATTTTGGGGAGCGCATTCCTTGCTTTCTCTTCCCTGTCCTCACTCCTGGTTCACAACTGCTCAGTGGGGATGTGCAGAGCTGGTGACAGCTCCAGCCAACTTGCATGTCCCCTCTCTCTCTCTGGGCACTTCTTCATGGTCCCTTTTCCACCTACACTAACTCAAATCCTCCCTGCTCTTTGGTCCTGCTGTCTGGCCACTCTCCTAGGCATAGCCCTTGCTCTCTGCAAACGTTCTTAGCAGTGTCCATAGAGTGTCCTTGGTGGCTGTTTAGCCAACATAGCTGGCATTTGAATCTGTCCCCTGGAGCAGAGGGCAAGCAACTGAAAGGGTGTTATGTGAGGCACCATCTAATTTCATTCATTGATGGAAGTCATTACTGCCGCTTCGGGCACCTGCCCTGACATCAGCTGGGCACCGATGAATTAAAAGCACTGCCACCAACCAGAAGTGCTTAGGTTTCCCCAGGCTCTGCCGTGGCTGAGTGATTGACTGTTCTAAGTTGTAAATGAAACAGAGCCAAGACACAAGGGTTGGGACTCAGTCTTCTCTACCCTTACACTCCCACCACCATGCCTCGTGCCGTTTCAGCCCTGGCCAACTCAGACTTACCCAAACCATCCCTGGCACATCTCAGGAGTTGGTGTGGGCCAGGGACCATCCCCAGCAGGCGGTTGGGATGCAGCCACCCTGCTTAGGAGGGTGAGAGAGATTAATAGTACAGGCATGGCCAGGCCTCTGGGCTGGAGACCAGGCTCCAGCACGGGTTTATTCTGTTGTGGAGGTGTTACCTCCACATCAGCTCTGGCCCCAAGCACTATGAGTGTTTGCCACTTTGCCTTTCCCGCATCCCAACTGCTCTCAGCCTCCATCTCTTCTGATAGCCTTTCCTAGGAGCTGGGTAAAAGAGACAATCCCCAACCCAGCAGGCTTCTTTCCACTCCAGGATTCAACTGCAATTTGGCGCTTCCTCCAAGCACCCAGCCCAAGGGTGTTGGCTTGATGGCAGCCTCGCAAAATCCCATGTAGGATGCACACACACCACGGGCTGTGCTTTGCGCTGGGGTGGGTGAGTGCTGCATCGCGCAGAGGCTCATGTGAGCCAACCGTTGTCACGGTAACGAGAGAGTTGGTGCGGAGGCAGAGAGGGGATGCCAGAGTGCAGAGGATTCGGGGAGGCAGGGGGGCCAAGGGGCTCTCCTGTCATCCCTCAATGCAGAGATCCCCCTGAGGTAGAGACATCTTGCTGCTGCTTTCCATGCCGGGGCTCAGCAGCTTGCCGGCTCAGCTCCTCCCCACTGGCAAGGATGAAGTTGATGGATCTGTCTGCACTGTTCCTTCTCTTAGTCAACCCGTTCCTCCCTGTAGCACCAAAAAGAAAAAGACAAAGAAAAAAAAAAAGAGCATGGTCTCAGTGAGAAAAGAAATAGGATCCAGAGGTGTATGGAGGAATAACACCAAACTCCCACCATCCCTGTCCCCAAGATTCCTGTGTTGCAGTGTGGCACAAGAAGGCACCAATGTAACAGTGTCATCTGTCAACACCTGAGTGCTTCAAGGCAAGTGCCCCCTTCCTCTGCCTTCCCCAGAAAATAGCCCAGTGCCCACCTTTCCCCTCGTCAGGGAGCTCTGAGAGGTGGCACAACATGGGGGTGATGCAGGACCACTGGCATGGCAGGCAGGACATGACCCTGGTGCCTCCATCACCTTACTATCCTTCTCTGCAACCCTGTTGGCCATCCGAATGCTTGCCAGCTTCCCCCAGGGAGCTTGTAGGGAGGTCACCAAAGGCCACGTCTGGCCTCTTGCTGCAGTTCAAGGGTGATGATGGTGGGGAGCAGAGGTTCGCATGTGGACGTCGGGGCTTGCGGAGAGAATGTTGCAGTGCAGCCATGGGTGCGGCCGTGGGAGCAAGACTCTGGGGAGTCCTCTGGGCTGTGCTCACTCCCAGGTTGGGCCCTGGCTGGGTCTGGGCCAGTATGAGTTGTGCCAAGGACCATTTTAGCAGTTTTGATGGAGATGGTCAAGTCCCAATGGTGTGGCAGTGTTTAACTTGTGATTCTAGATGAAGCTGTGGTGGCTGTGGCTCTTGCCACATGACTGGGGTGGAGGAGCCACACTCCTCAGTGAGATCCCACCCCTTGGCCCAGCTTCTCCAGATCCTCCCATACTTACGTTGTTTTGCTGAGGATGTTCCCATTGCTTTCCATGAATTTCTGGAGGCAGGGTGCTGAAACCTGCAAGTGGGCCTTTGACTACCAAAAGGCAAAGTGAGCGAATTGCATTTATTAGGAGTGGTGTTGAGACCACCAGGAGGAAATGAAGTTATAAGATCTTACTGTATCACTGTGGGGTTGAAAGTCCTCACGACAGGGGCTGGGTGGAGAAGAAGGTGCCTCAGCAGTGAGAGATTTACTGCTGCGTTTTCCTGGTTGCTCCATGAAGAGCAGCACAAGGTCCTGTTTGTGGGCTCAACTCAAAATCTCGGCCAACTCAACGAATGAATCCCCATCTGGGCTTGGGATGAGTATTTCACCAGTACTAGGATGAGCCCTGGTTTATCCTACTAAATATTAGGTGCTAACCCGAACCCTTGGTTGCGTGCCTGTATTTAGGCAGGATGAATCCAAGCTGAGGCAGTGGAGATCACTAACACAGTATAGAGTAAGTCCTTAATTTTGTTAATGCATGACACCATTGGCTTTGACCCTCTAGCTTGGTCTACAGCGCAGCACAACCCCAGCTACAGCTGAAGCACAGCTCCAGTGAGAGGTGAGGAAGAGGAGTAAGGTCAGACACCAGGAGAGATGAGAGTGCGGCCAATAGAGAAGTGCAGCAGCCCTGGTTCGGAGAAGCGGCTGAAATGCATCCGTGGCTGAAAACATGCCTCCACTGGGATTTCCAATCAGTCTCTAAATGCAATGGAAATCACAGGCATATTTATTCACTTCCAGTTCTTAATCCTGCACTGAACTTGATGGTGGTGATGGATATTAGGGCTGATTGGACATGGCTTATTATTATTATTATTACCATTATTGTTATTTTGCCAGCTGCAGGGTGTATAACTGGCTCTTGCAGCACTCTGCCTCTCCTCTGCTGCTCAAGTGACTCCTGGGGACCTGCTCCAGTTTAGTCCTGGGGACTGACCTGGAATGACTCCATAGCAGGATCATATTTTGTTATTTTGTTAGACATTTGGTTTTGTTCTGCCTTTCCCTCTCCCCCCCGCTTTTTTTAGAGGTGGGAAGAAGCCCTAAAAATTTCCAAGTTGGAGTGTTTGTGGAGATATATATCTGTATATACCCTATTAGGGCACCCAGATGCTGACTTGACGGGGACGACCTGGCCCAGGCAGTTTGGCAGGAGGTAAGAGTTTAAGAGTTGAAGAGTCTGGTTACAGCCCAAGGGGGTGAGGTGGGCTCAAGAAAGGGACCCTGGAGTTGATTTTACCAGTAGAGCTATAACCTCTGTGCATCTCCCACACGGGTGCAGCCCCTTGCAAACAGCCATCCTTGCCCATCCTCTCTTCCTCCTCACCTTCATTCACTCAAGTTCACCTGCTGAGAGTATAAATAAATATATTAGAAATATATTTAAAGACTATTACCTGGCTAAATGCTGTGCTGAGCTGGAGACAAAAGGGGTGAAAAGGGGTGAAAAAGGTGCTGCTGGGGAAATGAATGTAAAAAACAAATCTGAATCACCTGAGGGCTACAAAGCTCTTGGTGAAGAAACCTGATTAATGCCCCTATTTGAGCTGGCCCATAGTTTTGGGAGAAATTGTGAGGTCATGTTTTTAAACTTTAGGTTTCTTGTGAATGGTTCCTGGCTGTTTTCTGGATGATGTTCAGCCTGGAGAAGAGACAGCTCCAGGGAGACCTTCGAGCTCCTTCCAGTCCCTGAAGGGGCTCCAGGAAAGCTGGAGAGGGGCTGGTGACAAGGGCAGGGAGGGACAGGCCAAGGGGAATGGCCTGAAGCTGCAGGAGGGGAGATGGAGCTGGGCTGTGAGGCAGCAATCCTTCCCTGGGAGGGTGCTGAGGCCCTGGCCCAGGGTGCCCAGAGAAGCTGTGGCTGCCCCTGGCTCCCTGGCAGTGTTCAAGGCCAGGTTGGATGGGGCTTTGGGCAACCTGGTCTAGTGGAGGGTGTCCCTGCCCATGGCAGGGGTTGGAACTGAATGGGCTTTGAGGTCCCTTCCGACCCAAACCATTCTATGATTCGGTGAAAAAATACTGCAACCATCTTCCCCTGAGCAGTTTCTCAGCTTTGATTTTTGATTTGCAGTTGATTTGTTTCAACAGAAACAGGTCTTGGATGTGTCACAAACTTGTGGTGATGTCATCTGACTTCAGTGCTGGTGCTAAGCCTGTGAGGCACATGGGGAAACTGAGGCACGGAGAGAGGCACGTCTTGGAGCTCAGGGCTTTTGTGCACTCTGATGGGAAAAAATGAGGTTAAAATCCAAGTGTCTGGGAGCAAAGGCTACCAAAATTGCCTGGGTGGATCAGGCTTTTCAATGTGGTATATTTTTTATTGCAATGATTACTATTTAGATGTTGTTTGAGTAGATAGAAAACCCAGGGAGAGTTATCTCCCAAAGCATAAACAGAGGTTCATTTATGTCTGGGAGGGTCCTTCCCTAAGCGTGTGTTTGCGTGGCAGCATGTTGCATCCATGTGTTTGTTTATACACCCTTATTTAAAGTCCAGATCCTTTTTGCACTCCATATAAACATCATTTTTAGAAAAGTCAGCTGGGCTTTTAATCTCTTGGGCTTCTGAAGAAACATTATATTTAGGAAACAATACAAAAACCCCAAGCTCCTGACCACTTGTTAGCACTAAGCAGAAGGAAACCTTGTGCCTCAGGGCTTTGGGGACTTGGGCTTTTGAAGGTGAAGTTTGCAGGGAAATCCTTGCAGCATGAAGTGCAGCCTCTGCCTGATTATACAGGCAGCGCACTCACGCCGCTAATAAAAAAAGAGAGGAAGAGCTTTTTGCGATGCTGTGGTTTGGTTGGGGCTGGGTGCCCCGGGCAGGGGGAGAGGGGTGGGATGTGGGGGACATGGTGCTCGTGAAGGGGGGTTTGTGCCATGCACCTGTCTCCATGCTGAGCGGGCATTTGGGTTGTGCACGTGCCTTTTGCACGACAGACCCGGCTCTTCACCCCGCCATGAGATGGGGGAGATGGCATGCAAATAGCCGGGTACCATGCTGGGGTGTCGGAGAGGAGCGATGCAGGAGCCGGCATAACTTGGGTGAAGCATCCTGCCATCTCCTTGGCTCCCCGTGGCCAGCTGGTCCTGTCGCTCGGTGCTGCAGCGGGGAGAGGATTTTTATGCATGCAAACATTCGCCATTCCAGCAGCGGCAGTTCCTGAAATGACCCCGTCGCCGCAGGACCGATCCCTTTATCTGTAGCAGTGGTGCGCTAGAGGAGGGGACGGAGGGAGGGGAGCGACGGAGGGGAGGAGGAGGAGGAGAGGGAGGCTGGGAACTGATTACGTGGGAGGCATTTTGTCCAGCAGCAGCAGCAGCGAGGATGCAGATGAAAGAAGCATCCCACCTGGGGGAAAGGCGATGGCGAGGATGGTCTGGTGTGCCCATGGGCGGGCTGGCACGGATGCACCCGGCTTGGCAACCCCCCGTCCCCAGGCACCCCTCCACCCTGGTGGGGCTGTGCGGCTGCCGGGGCTTGGATTAAGATGGATAGATTGGTGAGAAGCGTTTGGTGTGACTGGAATAGAAAACACGGTGGCTTCGTGCTGACTTGAGGGCACGGATCCAGAAAATAGCATTGCTCGGGAGATGATTACTTTACTATTGGAGCTTGTCCTTAAAATAGCAAGCTCACTCCTCACTGCCCCTCCTTCCCCTTCGCCTGGGCATATTCCCAGGGATGGCTGTGAGATTCCTGGGGTATGACACCCCCCAATTTATTCCTTATTTATTTCCTTTTAATCCATGTCTTGTCATACTTGGTGAAGATGTCCTTGAAGGCCTCCCGGTCGGCACTTTGCTCACAGTGCGGGCAGAGCTCAGCTCTGACCATCGCATTTGTAGCAGGGGAAGGATTGGGAGGAGCTGATGCTCCCTGGGGAAAATCACAGTCAGGGCAGCCATGGGGTGACGGGTGCAGTGTGGGAGTCCCCACCCCTGGGGTGATGCTGGGTTGTCACCCAGCACCATCGCTGGGGAACACCAAAGCCCTTCCCTGGACATCTCTCCCCTCCTGGGTGGGTGCTGGCTGCGAGCCCTGGGGCAGGGTCCTGCAAGGACATGGTGCAAGCCTTGGTGGGCGATGCTGGGCACAACCCCAGCCCCAAGCTCTCTGCACAGTCTGGCTCCAACCACTGTTTGTTTTTTTCACGTGGGGAGCAGCAATGAGAAAAACAAAGCCACAAGCAGAGCGGGAAGCAACCCAGCACAGTCGCCGATCCCTTGGAGCCAAAGCTTTCAGCACAAGCAGAGCCTTGTGCTGTCACCATGGGGGGGGGAACATGGAGTCCACAGCACATCCCACTGGTGCATTTGCGTCTTCTGCTCTGGTGTAGAGAAAGCCACCCGTGGCAAAGGAGTCATCAGTGCTGAAGGCTGGAGGGGGAAGCAGCAAACCTCTTCCACTGGCTCAGCTACGAGACCATGAGTCAGAGACCTCAGCAAGGGGTCTGAGCTCATTTCAGGGCTAAACTTAGTTCAGAGAGTCCCAGCAGCCACTCGGGAGCGTTGCCACATTGGGATGGATGCCCTGTAGCAGCATTTTGTAAGCCAGGCCATCCGGTTATTGCTGTTAACGTTAAAAGTATTCTCTGCTGAGTTATAGAGGCTTTTGCTCCGTGTGGATGTCTCGTGTCTTCTCATGTTCTGGGTTTACATAAAATACTGAGCCCTTGCAAAGGGAAGGGGAATGAAATTTCTGGAACTGGGGATGTCCTGGGAGAGAAAAACTGGGGTTGCAAGGAGAGAGTGGAAGAGCAGTGGGTCATGAGAGGAAAGAGGGGAGAGCCATAGCGTCTCTGTACCAGTAAATGCAGCAGTGTGTGGACCCTGGCACAGGGTCTGCCATTTGACTGTCTGCATTGATCATTTCTTGTGGTATCAGTTGGTCAAGACCAATGAGCACTGACCCATATAATGCCCAGGCAGTGGGCAAGGACCATGACCATTCCCATGAAGCCGTCTGGATACAGCCACCACACTTCAGAGGAAACAAGAGTTTGGTAATATGGACCTGCCCCAAAGGCTGAGCTTTCCTCTCCCATTTTCCCAGCCTTGGGGCTGCCTCAATCTACCTGGGGCCATGCAATTCCAGGCATGTCATTTCCAACTTGGGAGACACCAACCAAGGAGTCATACCAGCCATTAACTGGGACCAAGCTGCTTAGGTGTGGTTTCCACCATGACAACATGGGGCTATAGTAGTCTGAAGTGCTTCTAGCATCTCCTGCCCTACCTGAAAGAGGGAGATTAGATTTAGCCCCACCTACATGAGCAAATTAAAAGGTGAAAGGGAATTCAATCATCCACACCACTAAAATGATGCCATGGTCACTAACACAGCTTTGACCCTGCCGGAGAGGACCAACCCAAGTGGTTGCTGTGTTGAGTTTGGGAGTTAGCCCAGCCCAAGGGTCATCCCCAACAGGCAGCTCAAGTGCAACCACCCTACTTTGTCAAGTGAGGATTTGGTGGTGTGGAAGTGGTTTCAGGGACAGAGCTGGAAAAGAAGCTCTAAAATATATATGTATATGTACTCAAACTCATGCAAACAGCTGCATGGACACACTCATGTTGGCTTCAGCTGGCCATTTTCTGCTTAATTAATGATCACAACTGTTGCAGCCTGCTTGGTATTCACCTGAAAAAGTGTCATAACGGAGCTGGTTATTTCTTCTGTTTCTTCTTAGTAACACGGTAAACCAATTTTGAATGAGCTTAAGACAAACTTAGAGGAGCCCTATGGACACCAGGGTAAGATCTCTTGCAGACAACCATGCCAAGGGTTTGTGTTTGGTTTGAAGGTTTTGAATTGAAAAATTTTTGGCCAACCCAACATAGAAACATCTCTGTTCTTCCTGAAAAATGGAGAGGGAAAAAAAACCAACAAAACGCCAGCAAAAAAATCTCTTTGTTGCTTAGTGAAAGATTTTATTATCTGATCTTCTGGAAGGGACAGACATTGAGAGGGCACAGGGCAGGTATGAGGAGGGAGCAAAAGGGCAGAGACCATGCCAGGAGGAGAGCAGGTCCCACAATGTTGGGGATGGGGCTGGTTTGGAGGTTGGGGCCACAATTGTCACCAGAACGAAGACAGGATGAGGGAGAGAAGAATGACCTTTTACAACAATGTGGGGATGTCCAGGGAAAAGAGTGGTGGTGGGAACATGGAAGAGAAGGCAACGAGAAGAAATACAAGCCAGAATCAACATCTAGCTAATCTCCTTCAAAGAGATATCTGGGACCATTCTGGTCATTTGGGGATTTTTATTTATTTATTTATTTTTAAGACTGTCCATTCTGGGATTAGCTCTCAGGAGAGCAAGGACTGGAAATATTATTCAAGGTATTTGTGACTCAGCAGCTGGGAAGTGCTGATTACTGGCAGCAGCTGACGTCCGAAAAGCATCTAAGTCTTTATTGTATTATCCAAAAAGGCCACAGACATTTTTTAATCGCCCCAGATTCAGAACAATGAGTACTCAAGCCTTCAAGCAAGGCTGGGAACACAGGGCAGAAAAAGGCGCTGTAGGAAAATTTTAATCTCTTTCCCAAAAGCTCTTCAAGTTTTCCTTTCCTAGGTGCATCCAGCCAGTTGCTTTTCCTTGGGGTGGTCCCTTTGAATTTAGGCAAGACGAAGACCCCAAAATCAGCCAGTCTGGTGTCATTGGTGGATGAAGTTCACAGTGTTTCTAGGGGCCATCGATTCTGTGATTTCATGGGAGAGTACTGTCCTTTCTCTCATGGCCCCGAAAGGCTGATTTCCTTGCGGGTAGCATCATCGAGGCCAGAGGAGCACTGAGCAAGTTGGGTCACTGCTCTGTGGCTAAATTTGCCACAGAAGTTCAGCTTGTAGGCTCAGTAGACTGCATCAACTTGAGAGTATCTCCTCTCTGTCCCAGTCTTGGTCAACAGCCCTAAGTATTACTATAGCATTGCTTTGGGGATTATTTATCAATGCCACAACAATCCATCAGGGTGCTCTGGCCTTGGCAAGATCTTCTTCAATAACAGTTCAAGTCCAGGTCTGATTTGTGTGGCGAGGTCCGGCGAGTGGGTGGCCACGGCAAAGTGCTTTGGTGCTGCTGTGTCAGGTTAGGGGTGAGGAGGGACATCTGCCTCCTCCTTCTCCAAGGTGCTTGGCTGTAGCCCATGCAACGAAGCAGGTCAAGCCATGCTCATTACTGTTTATCCCTTTTCCCTCAGCCTCTTCTTGCTTTTACAGCTCCTGTTTGTCATTCAGAGACCAACTCCCCTGCAGCTTTCCCCTCTGTTGCAATTACAGACTTGCTTCCTCTGTTTGTCTCCTAACTCAGCCTGCCCAGTAAAGCTGATAGCCAGGAAGTTCCCAGGATGATGCAAGTCCAAGCAGCCGGTCTGCATTAGCAAATGAGCGACGGGAGTGAGCCAGACGCACGGCCGGGTTTCCTCGGCCAAGCGGAGGCAGCAGCACGTCAGCAACATGCACCCTCCGTTCAAATCTCCATATGGATGGCAACGTCCCCCTGAGTCCCATCACAGGGGCTGAGCATCCCTGCTGCCTGCTGGAAAAGAGGCCCTGCCAAAGCCGTGGTGGGCAGCGATAGCATCCCAGCTGTTGCATCTGACAGCCACAGAAGAGGCATCGGTTTGGGATACGGGCTGTGGAGCACCTTTCTTCTTTTTTTATTGTCCCCAGTGATGAGCAGGAGTGGGGATAAAATGAGGGGAGCAAAAAGGGAGAAGGTTTCCGAATACAGGAGGACACTTTGTACTTGACATGAGCAGGAGTGGAATGGCCCAGTTTGTCCCCAGGGTGTGTGGTGTCAGGCTGGAGAACGTCGGCAAGTCACCACGTGGGCTACTGAAACTGAGAAATGCTTGGTGAGGAAGATCAGGACTGAAGCTATAAATGAGGTCTGTGCCTGCATTAAGGAGGGTATAGGTGTCCTCCTTGCTACCAGGGATGGTAAACCTGAGAGGCATCTGCTAGGGTTTGAGTTGTGTGACAGGAGCTTGCCAAGGCTGAGGTTGGAGCCCCGCTGTGCTGTTTTTAGAGACAGAAGTACATGTTATAATCCCTGTCCTGAAGGATTCGGGTCACACAGGGAAAGCAAAACTCCTTAGAAGGTCAATAGCTAATTTGGGACTAGGATTTGTGTCTGATTTGGGGCTCACAGCCTGGGGCTGTGGACCAGGACCCTACTGAAGACTCAGTTCCCTTTAGGATGAATGACTTCAAGGAACAAAGGAAATAGAGTTGCCTGAGACCGTTCTCTAAAATCATGAAGGCTCACAGTGAAAGGGGCAATCAGTGAAATGATCAGCAAAAAGCCTCAAAAAGACATGTGGTAGTGCAGGGTGTTATTGGATGGCAGCACTGGATGCTGCCGGGTGCTGTGGTGGTTGAGACTGAAAGTGTCTTTGAACAGGGAGCAGACATCCATGGAGGGCATGTCCATCGATGGATAGAAATGCAGCCTGTACATCAGAGGGTCTGTGAGCTGCTGATTTGGAGTTTATAGTGGGCATAGGAGAAGGTCACCTTATAAAGCTTTCCTCGCACCCGGTAGTGGTCACCGCTAGAGAGAAGAAACCTCAAGATGGACATTTAGTTTGACGTCTGTCTCTTCTATGAGTATCTGTGAGGACAGTGGGAACAAGAAGATATACATGAATTATGGTAACCTCCAACTTTCATGCGGGTTCTCCTGAATGCTTCTAACAGAATTTGTCCTGGAGCCTGTGGTGTGAATCAGGCCCTTGAACACCAGCAAGAGGTTGCTATGGGCTCTTTCCAAACCTGCTTTCACATACTTCTCTCCAGAGACACGCTATGTCTTAAGCCTTCTCAGATCTTTCTTATGAAGAACCCAAGGGCTCACTCAGAAAGCAGATGTTGGGTGCAAATCCAGCTAGTGCTTCTTTGTGCCTTCCTAGGCCTGCAAACTCATAGGGGAGGACCTTTAGGGACCACAGGCATGTCTCTGCTGGTGAATCTATGGGAAGATCCTGACCTACATTAGCACGATCACAATTTTTTGTGGGGCATTCTGCCCTGATTTTTGTGCTGTTTTGATTCTGCCACAAGGTGATTATGACTAAGAAAAGGCAACGCCAACCCTCTATCAAACCTATGGTGGCTGCATGTGCCCCTGTAATTCCTTCTCCAGCCTTATCATCTAAGAGCAGCCAACGTGCACTGTGGCATGACGTGCTCATCCCTCGTAGAGTGACCTTTGTGAGGTCAGGGACAGCGTTTCAGTGACCATCCCCTGAGATTTATATATCCAATATATTGTAGGAGGGGAATGAGTGATCTCGACTAGAAGGCTGGTGAGATGCACGGGTGAATCAATAACTCCCTGCACAAGCCAAAGTAACGGCTCATTCCTCTCTCTAAACTCATTGGGTTTATGGTTTCTCTTGTCTTTCTTCTGACGTGAGCTCGGGAAGTTGTTTTAGGACAAATCCCAGCCCGTTTGTACGCATGTCTCGCCCACGAGGATGAGTTATGTTCTCTTTCCTTCCCCTGCTGTGCTTTCAGCCCTGCCCCTGTCTCTCACTTTATTTTCCTCTGTGCAAAGAGCTTCTCCGAAACTTGTAATTACCAAAGGTGTGTGGAGGGGGGATTGGTATATCCAGACTTTGTGTTCATACCAAATGGATGTAAGAAGTTGACCTTTAGGATATGCTCGGGGAATTGAATTTCTGAAATAGTTTGCTTGAGAAATAATACTAGCAAAATGTATATATTAGAGAGTGTGTCTGTGTATGCATAGTTGTGTGGGTATGGATACAAATACAATACAAATATAGATGCATGTAGAGACATAGATGTATAGAGACATATAAGTATACGTATTTTAATTGATAATTAGGCCTCATTTTGCAGATATTGCTGTTATTACTGCAGCCTTCTGATTCCAAAAAATCAAAACATCATCCTGTAAAATGAAAACAATGTTTTAGATGTTAATAGTCCTAATTCAGAAAAGGAAGTCTCCTATTTTGATTACAGAAGATTTCAAATATTTTTCAAGATGGGAACATTCCAGTGAAATAGCTGATTTTAACAGCACGATCCTTGCCTGTGAGCAGCCACCCGGTTGGAAAATGAAATCTCACCAGCCGTAGTGACCTTCGGAGCTTGGAGAGGAGTAGCAGTCTCGAGGCCGAGGCACAGAGCTGGGGCATGGGAACTGGGATTTTCTTCTGGGGTCTGACACCATTTCACATGATTCATCAGTTCCCAGTCACTGCAGTGACTCCTGATCAGAGCTGGAAAGCATCCCTTTGTAGGACCTAGGCTGAGATCTCCAGTGCTTCCGTGCTACAGGAGGATGTAAATGAAACTCTTCTGGTAATAACCATAAATCGTCTGGGGAGGACTGACTCCAGCTGTGTGTTATCCCTTTTCTAAGGAGGGGAATGCAACTGCTATCATAATACAAATAATTAAGTTCGCACTGGTAAATGAGACGTAAAGAGGCCATCTTCTGAATTAGTAAAATTTCCAGAAATGGCAGAAAAAAAATCAAACTCCATCCAAGAGTCATCGTTAATATCTCAGGTCTTATTTTCTTCTTGGACTGCAAGAAGGGAGTTGAGATCCTGTACCTATTTGTTCTGCAGAACAACCTTTCTTTTTGTGGAAAATCGTTTGACAAGTGGGATTTTCACCTTTGGGGTATTTTTTTTTTTTTTGATAATCAAAATGTCCCAGGTCAGTGTTAATTGGTGTGCACTCCAGCCCCATGGCCTCCTAGTATGCAGTTTGACCATTTCAGGTTTCTATCGCTTTCTTGGGGATGAACCCCCATTTTGGTCTGCTTTACCCCACTCACATTAAAAGGGGCGACCCCAAATTTTTCAAGAAGAGTGCTTGCCCAGACTGTGAGTTCCCCACCCCCTACTGCATCAAGAGTTCTTCCACAGAATTGCTCAAAAAGTCAATCAAGTAACATAATAAAATGCTGAAGTGATTTAATATGTCTATTTCCTGTTAAATCAAGACTTAATAAATTGTGTCTTTCCCCACCACCACCCTTTTTATTTCTTCCTTCTTTTCTTTCTTCCTTTCTCTTAAAATTGCATACATTATTGAATTTGTTTTAGATAGAGCTTGTTTCAGAAGCTGTATAAATCTGGAGGAATTCATTAAGCCCCACTGAATTTATTGAAAGTTATAAAGTTTTTAAATCTACAAATGTTTGACATCTTTAAAGAATTATTAATTAATGCATACCATTAAATACTATTAAAACTCATGTCGCATTTATGAAGCATTTGAGCTTCATTGAATATGCAGATCAGGTAATTCATCTTTTTAAGCTCCAGCAATCTTTTGGTTCTTAAAAAAGATAGGGGGTTAATGGGAAGGAGGAGAAACCGAGGCTTGCAGAGTTCTTAGGGAAGGAGAATTCGTGGCCAAAACCAGGATTTCTCTATTTCCAGGAATTTTCATCTAAGCCCGCTGTATGCCCTCCTGATTTCTGGTGTCTTCAGCTTTGTATTAGTGCAGTGCCTGGTGGTGTTGCTTTGGGTCATGGCCTTGTCCTGGGTCATTGTCTTTCAACCATTGGGAGCCAGTGGGTTGCGTTGAGGTGGGACGGTGACACAAGCTTGAGAGAAGAAAGTCCCTCTATGCTAGGCAGTCACCTGAAGGTGTGCAGTTTCTCAAGCAGACCAGGAAGTGTCTGGAGTCCCTGGGTGGAAAGTGAATGTAGGCTACACAGATTGGTGACAATATCTGCTCTGTATGGATGTTGAGAAGGTTTCTAGAGAAAATGAGGAGAAAGTGAGTCATAGAGGGAGTGAGGCGATTTACCCTGGGTTTGTTGCAGAGAAGCGTCCTCTGTTTACTCATATCGGACCTACATGGAAGGACTGAGGAAGCCAGGTGAGCGCAGCTCACGGAGGAGAAGGTGATGGGTGACTGAATTGCTGTCTTCTAATATCAAGCGGAGGGTATAAGATCAAAACACATTTTTGTTGACATGCTGGCACAGCTCTGCAGTGACCACTACCAAGTCCATTGTTGTTAGATGCCAGGAGCCCTGAGCTCCGTCACTAAGATGGTGGACAGTCATCCCAGCCCCACTGAATTTGGGGCGAAGCTCTGGTTGATATTGGCCAGAGGTTTCCAGCTGTTCTTCTCCAGAAAAGTGCCTCCACCCAAAATCTTCCCAATCTTCCCTATCACCTCCTGGCTCTTCCCACCTCACGAGTGGATGAGTCTCTTGAGCAAACAGTCTAGGGGAGCTGGATGTCCACTGCCTGCATGGGACTTCTTGAGAGATGAGCACTTCTACTGGCAGCCCATTGCAGTAGAGCGTCTCCCTCAGCCTCCCCAGCTCGTGACATGTCCATCATGCCTGGGGGGGTGTCAGACATCTGGAAGGAGAAGAGAGAGATGAGCAAGCGTCCTCTTTACATACACCCAGGCACAGCAATCACTGCATCCTGCCCTGTTGCACTACGTAGCACTGTGACTACCTGCGGAGATAGATGTTGGCCATCAGATCGCATTAAGGTCCAATTAACTGCTACTTTTGTTAGGTTTATTTATGACTAGTCACACCAGAAACTTTAAAGGGACTAATCGCTTTACTCAAGCAGCAATCAAGACATAGAATTACCCTTCCTTACTTCTAAAATCAAAGCAATAATTCATTTTGTTGTCTAGCAGACACTGCACAGTCTGACATGGAGGCCAGAAATCTCGCCTTACCTCTGGGAGATCTCCAAAGGATCTGCCCTGTATGGTCCTCTTATTTTATCTACTGTCTGCATGGATTTTTCTAAGGACATCTTTACTACATATGTATGTTACAGCATCATTATTGGTGACTCTACAAATCACTCCAGTCAAACTAAGTTTAGTATTTATCCTCTCTTTGTCATGGTTATATTGCAATTAGGAATTGCCCATGCACTTCATCTCTAACTGAAAACAATTTGAGCAAGTAAATGACAAAATGAACAGAATCACCATCAGCTGCATTGGAGATGGGCGAGGAGGGAAGAGGGATCAGAAATTAGCCATGCTTTGAAATAAATGATTAGTTCACTGATCTCAAGATGCTCTTGTCACCTGGGGACCACTGGGGTTGTAGCTCCCTTCCCCAGTGTGGGAGTTCCCCATCCCTCCCGGTGGGGGTTGGAGGCAACTGATGCTTCCCACCTTGGTGTAATCCCACTCGAGGGTTTTTGCAGGTGGAGAGTGTATCACTTAAATTAAACCAGGGTAATTAAAGACAGTTGGGAGGCTTAAGAGGTTGAATTTACACGGGGATATGGTGGAAAGTCTGTCTGAATGTCTTCTAAGATAGGTGTGTTAAAACCCCAGATACGTTTTTTTCTGAATAAATGGTCCCTAATAGACTCAAAATGAAATTAAATAAACAAAAATAATACTTGGAGAGTGTATATGCACAGGGGATTGAATAAAGAATAATTTACTGGCTTTGCAAATAACACTTCCATTAGTTTGGTTCAGTTCTTCAGGGTGCACCTATACAGTCAGTCTTTAAGGAAGCTTGAGCAGCTCTGATTAGGTGGGGACTGTGATCTGAGTAACTTATTTTAGACAAAATAAGCCTAGTGACTTAAAGGGCAGGATCAAGCCCTCAGTGTATGAAGGACTTTGCACACTTGAGCATCCCGTTCACAGAGCTGATCTTGAGGGATCAGACGTTGAAATGAGGCAAAGGCAAAATATAGAATATATATCTGTGTGAGAATGTCCTAAAACACAGTTCAAGAGACAGACTAAGAAGAAAAAAATCTGCTTTTGAGAAAAATTAGAGATGGCCTTAAGCCTCATCTATCCACGGAGTTATTCTGGACTACGTACTTGACATTAGTGGTTCGTAATTAATTCCCTGTGTTGATGCTCTTATTCCAGAATCAGACACGCCTTATTTCAAATTAGTTCAATCCACCCGGGACCCCGCCACAAAACCAGGTTAAGAAATTAGCACAAATCAGCTGAGCTTTGTCAACCAACTGGATAGGCAGGCAAGCCTGTAAAAAATGCAAAGGAATTCAGCTTAATTTTACATATCAGAGAGGAGGATAACAATATAGCAATAGCAATCCCTACTTCTGAATAAAAAACATACACGTGAGCAATAACCAAGTCTCAGCTGATGCACAGTAATATTTTAAGTTTCTGTGATGTGATATAGTGTAAAAGCCCCCAGCACTGCTGGGAAATAGCTCTTCTACTCTAAATTCTCCTTCTGCTGTAATCAGAGTGATTTTCTCCACTGAAAATAAATCTGCAGAGAAAATGTCATAGATCAGTGTCCTGACTATGAGAAGGGATTGGGAGAGCTCTGTTCTGGGCATAGTGCTGATCGTTTACCAATTCTTTTACCACTTGGTGTACAAGTTAATGAATCACTAATTTAGTGTTTCTGTATTTTTACTGATTTTTTTTTTCTATAGCTGAAGAACTTTCAAATTCAAAACAAACATGAAATTTCATCCCAGGTGCTGAAACAAATCTACTTATCCTAAGAACCAATAGGTGAAAAAAGAAAAAAGAGGAAAAAAAAAGAGAAAAAAAAAAGAAAAAAAAAAAGGAAAAAAAAAAGGAGCCTATTTGGTTGCAATACTGGGTGGCTGGTATAAGCTGCCTGAGCAGAGGACTCTGGGGTGTCTAAGCTCTGATGGGGATGGTCCATATCTGAGGACTTGTTTGGGTCAGTGCTAATTCACCTACTGCGTGTAGGCATCATGCCAGAGAACCAAACCTTCAAGTGCATATCTGAGGGGTAACTGCAGATTTTCCGGGGAATGTTTAGCTTGCAGAACCAGAAGCAACAATGCCGAACCTTTCTTTTCTCTGACCCTGCATCACACGTGTTGGTGAGTGAGGCAACAGCTTGGAGGTTGGCAGGGAGACCCTGTGGTCTCCATCATCTACCGCAGGAGTGTGCTGGACCACCCTGGGGAGTGGGTATTCCCTTTCATGTTGCTTTCTTCAGCTTGATGGGACTGTTATATTGTTTGTTGGGAAAAGTCCCCGCTAGCATGAATTAAACAAATTCCTGCCTGACTGCAGGAAGGAGCATTTTGAACAGTCCCAAAGGAGACTGCAAGAAGAGTCCTGATTTATTCATGGAGAAAGAAGAGGTCCGGTCAGTAATTAATCTGGAGTGAAGTGCTTGAGCACAGAATCCCCTGCTCTGCCACCGAGATTTCCAGCTCCAGAGCAGCATAAAGAAAACCACTCTGCTATCAGAAAAAGGGGGAAAAGAGAGAGGTGAACATTTCTGTGAGAGTGGGACTATGGGGCATCTATGATAGGAAAACAAGCAGACACAAAGCAACCCACCTCAGGTTTTGAGCAAGTGATCTTCCGAAATTACTGGATTTTGCTTTTGCTTCCAAGAAACTCCTGCAAGCTTTCCAGATAGTGTAAAATGTGGTTTCAATGTTGTAACCACCTTATGAGGTTGCCACTCTGAGGTACTCCATGAATTATACGGTGTCTTCTAGTCCTGTGGTCTTCAGACCTCCTGGCCTAGACCTCCTGGTCTGCCTTCATGCTGACCTGTCCATATTATAAAACCAAAAAGAAGTCAAGAGTTGTACCCCAGCAGTCATGTGGCCAGGATATATCAGACTTGCTCAGTCTTAAAACTTCCTGAAAGTGGCTTGAAATATCAACTACTCCATCTTTTCAGTGAGCCACTTGCAGACCACAGCTGTATGGATGAATTAGGCAGTGCCAGGACATGATTTGGGGCCAATGGTATTGGCCCAGGTGGTTCCTAGGTGCTTTTTTGGAGTTAGCACAGGGCAAAGACAGTGCTGGGGTGGTCCTTTAAAGGTGGAAGATCAAAGAGGAATGTGCGTCTCCATGGTTTGAAACCCTGTCCAGATATTACTCTGAACAAATGGCAGGATCTGTGGTACACAGGGAGTTCTGGGGCAATGGAAAGGCACCAGGATTAGTGATATATGAAGTCAGGGAGGGGAAATTCTCTGTAAGATCAACTGTCTCCTGCCCTCATGAAGTGACCAACCAAGACAGCTCAGCTCCCAAGGGAGACTGGAGCTAACAAAGCCTCAGGAGAAGTTCTCAAGTGCAGCATGGTCAGACCTTTTGCATAGCTGCCCTTCAGCTGTGGGACTCAATCCTCAAGAGATTAGGATGACCAGAGATCTTTGTCACTTTTGGAAGAGATGATGGTGAGGCCCTTCTCTTCACATTAGCTTCCTCTTGATGTGCTCCCTCAGGGAACGATTATGGTGATGATCCTAATGTGACAATACTAGCCAGGCTTTTTCAGCCAGGTCTGCAGCAAGAAGAGGAGCCATGCTTGCTGAGTGAAGGGGTAGTGGTTTGAAGATGGGGCATGGCAAGGCAGTTGGGAGGCCACAGCTCTTCTTCCAGGAGTCAAGCTGCAAATGTAGCTTGCTGCGATGGGAACGCACCTGTCATTCCTTGGAGACCTCTAGGCAGTTCACAGCATGAGGTGCTTGTGGACAGGAAGGATGGTCTAACTGTGTGACCCCACTCAAAATACAACACACTGTTTTTTCCTTGTGTTTCTCGTTGTAGTTTGATTTGCTTGCTCAGATGATTTGGAGACTTGAACTGTGTGTTGGAGAGAAAGGGGGTAAAGTCACAAAGATGGTCTTGCCAAACTTGCTTTGGATCAAGCTTCAGACAGTACTCTCCATTGTAGCAGCTCTTCATGTGAGCTCTCACAAGCAGAGTTGCATATGTTGGTCTCGCTCCTGGTACTCCCTCTGCACTGAAGTTCTCTGTCTCTGTAGCCCATAGCCACGGCTTTTCTGCTGTCTCTCGAGCTGGTAGTGGACTGGCCAAATTTCAAGCTGGTGGCTTCAGTGTGGAGGAAAAGCTGTAATGCGTCTTGTGTCTGGGGAGGCTGATGCTGTGGTCCCTCCACCAGCACGTGTCCTGAAGTGCAGACACATCTGGCGTGTGGCTTGACAAGACCTTGTCTTAGTGGACAAAAAGTGGACAAAAAGTGAACAGCATCTCCATTTTACCTTCCTAAGTCAGGGCAGCTTCCAGAAGCAGTGGCAGGTATGTTGAACATCAAGCACCAATCCCAAGTGCTTGAGTCTGTGGGCACTGCAACACACCAGAAGTTTAGTCCAAGGCCCAGGTTCAAACACTTAAAGTGTCCCTTTGGTTCAGAGCATGTGCAGAAGTTTTGCTAGATCACAGTCAACAGGGTCATGATCAAACCACCTGTGAGGTGAGACTAACTTGGGCATCCTACATTACTTGCCCGCCAGGTTCGGAAGAATGCCAAGTGATCCAGGTGGTCTGTACTTCATGCTGGCCAGACCTGGCTTCCTGTACAGGCAGGGGCAAGATGCCACCACAGTACCAGCAACAACGTGCTCCAGAACATCACCCAACTGCAGGTCCTGGTGTTTCACGTTCGGAAGGTGGTGTTCACTGCTCAGATCCTGGATGACCAAGGAAGGGTTGCTTGCCCATTGTGGGAGATGCCCACTGCAGGTCAGTCTGCAGCATCCCACCATCTTTGGTCACTTTGACTAGGAGAATAGAGACAGGAGAGGTGCCAGTGCTGGAGAGATGAGTTAAGCAATAGGACCCAAGACTACATCTTGCTCCAACGGGGTCTACCCTCCTTTGCAGTCTGATCAGCAATTTCTGTCCAAGTGTCCAGGGAAAACTCAACAGTGGAGAAGACACTGTGACACCCACTATTCACCCATGGGAGAAGGAAAATGTCACTGGCTGTCTAATTCGAGATTTTGCTCCTTGTGTCTCCTGTCCTCTTCTTAGCAGCAGACCAGCAAACCAGCCAGAGTACAGTTAGCCACATATAATGTGCGAAGTGGGATGGACAGGGCTGATTAAATGAGTGCACATTGGAGCTGTAAATAAAGGACCTTAAATGAAATCTGTCACAACTGTTAGGCTACAACTGCAAGTAACGGACAAAGAAATATCTACAAGAGCTCAATAACACAGACAGTAGGTTCTTTATGACCGCCTCAAAAGATACAGTGAAAATGTCTTTGGCTTTGTGGGAGCTGTGCCGAAAGCCCGTGATAATGTGTGCAGCAATAGTTTTTATAAAAATCTTTTAAAAAAAGATTAATGGAATTTATGCTTTTAGGGCTGGATTTACCAAAGCAGTTCAGTGCTGGGCTATCTGAGGTCCCACTGAAGTCAACAGGGGTTATACCTCCAAAATCAGTGAAGGAGCAGAGCGTTACCAATTCTGACAGCTTTTGAAAAGCTCATCCCTCATATTTTTGACTAAGCAGACAAATAAATAAATACACCCATCAAAAAAAAGAGCCCTATTGCCAAAAGCCCAGCTCCTCCCATCCTTGCTTGCAGGGAGAAAGGAAAGGATGATTTCAATAATCCTGCCCTAAATCTAGAGGAACACTAATCATACCAGTGGATTCACATGTGTGATAAAGGGGGGCACCCGGCTCCCTATTTCACAGGGAGCTGATGGGCAGCTCAATGTCAAGGGATGCTTCTTCACCACATCTCCTCCCACAGCAAAACTGAGGCTTGTGAGTGGTCCAGGTGCTGCTGTCTGTTCCCATTGCATCTCTCATAGTGCCTTTGCAGCCCTCCAAGCTCCAGGTGAGCCAAGGGGATGGGTATGAGACAGAAGGGGATGGAAGGGGGAGCAACGCAATCCTTCTAGGCAGCGTAAATAGAACAGGAGCCTTGGGAAGAGCAGTGCTTGGAAATGCCTTGGCTGGAGCAAAAAGAGATACACAGGGTATGACACAAGTAGGTCGTTCTGCCTCCCACTCTTTACATCATGACAGGAAGCAGAGTGGAGAGGCAAGGAGTCATCCACCTTCTCCTGCCTGCAAGGCTTATGGAGATGCTGCCTTCACCTGCTTTTGCCAGCTCGCGTAGACCAAGGGCCACCACCTGGTCTGCACTGAGCACCAGTGTGGCAAAAGGCTTAATGCTTCTAAAATGAAATGGTTTTATCTCTAAATGCATCTTTTTCAGGATGGACAGGTGTGAACAAGGCTTTCCAGCCTTGGGCAAGCAAACAGCCTTAGGACACCTCCTCCTTCTACAATTTTACTTCCTCTGTACTCCACATGGGCTGTTACACCTTTTTTCATATTTTTCATATTATTTTACATATTTTTCTCTTTCCATTTGCAAATGATTTCTAGCTTGCAGGGGCCAGAGGTTACTAATGCAAACCTAGCTGGTTTGGCTTTCTCTTACCTGCCTCTGTGGACTGTCCATGCTGTGTGGCCACGCTGCAAGGAACCCACCTTGATGGGAAGGAAATGGTCTGCCTTCATGCTGACCTGTTGTCTAATTCCCTGTGGGAAGCAAATTTGTGGAATTTTTCTGCATTCTTTGTTATCAGACTTCTGGCTGTCTTTCCAAACAAGGCTGCCTGTCCATTGCTTTACAAGTGATTCCTTGAGCCCACATTTCCCTTTGGCTTTGAACTGCAAGGGTTTGACTGCAGTCCATGAACACAACCTTCTCCATGACAGGCATTTCCCAGAATCACAGAGTATTTGAGGTTGCAAGGGAGCTCAGGAAATTGTCTAGTTAACTCCCCCTTTTCTTCTGCGGGTACCAGAATAATCAAATAGTTATGTTTTGGGAAGTTATCATTGGCACCACTCTCTTTTCATGTCTTGTATGATTATCATCCGTGTTCACCTCTGCAGTTGGTCTCAGTTCTTCTTCCCATGCCTGTGTGGGGGCTCTTCTCCCTGGCAGTCCTGTGCTCCTGGCTGCCTTAATCTCTCCATGCTGCCTGTTCAGATTCACTTTCTGGATGCTGGGTTGTTTGCCTGTTAATTAGTCTTTCCCATGTGATGAGTCTGGCAATGATGCCTCCTGCCACCATGTTTCATGTACCACCTGCTGGAGTACCATATGAAGCGACTCTATGTTTGCAAAACTAAACAGTGTATTTATTAAATGTACCATTTATAGAAATGCTGAAGCCTGGGAGGCAGCACCGAAGCTTGAGTATCCACTTAACCTTTGTGTCCTGCTTGACATGATGCCTGCTACAGCCATGGTATTCCCCCCTCCTGTCTGGTCAGCCTTGCAGTCCAAAGCACCACCACATTTATTTTGTTAATGTCTGAGCACTTTCATCCTTAATGAATTTATCCTCCAGACACTTAGGGACTTACTGATGGTGAGACCTCAATGCTGCTGGCCATTACTACGTCTTCCCACCCAAGGGACACCTTGGGACACAAACATCCTCAGTTTGCAAACAGTTAATTAATTTTGTGTTGTGGTTAATTCAATCAAATGGGAAGTTTGACAGAACTGTATCTTTTGTGATGGCTTAACCCATTCTTTCCCTTCCACTCCCAAGTTCATGCGCTTTTCTCTCTGGTGAAAAGGCAGACCTTGCCTCTGACCAGGGCAATCCCAAGCAGGGCCGGCAAAAGTTTCCCTGTCACACTCTTGTGCTGTGCTCCTGGCCTTCAATCACACATTTGTGCACAATGCTATGGATTGATTTAATCTGGCTCACTAAATAAATTCCAGGGAGATCCCCTGTACTAAAAGGCTCCTTAATTTATCAAGTTAAATCACAACAAGATCTCAGCTACTGAATTGGCAAAATTCAGCTTGGAAGTCAATGCAAGACCAGATACTTGCAAGCAACAGAGTTAGAGCAGGGAGTTTGAGCCATTATATGTGACTTTTCATTGTGATGGAGCAGGGGCATAAACATGATCAGTGGTTTCTCTGCAGAAGGAACAAGACATTTTTCAGCCTGTCTACAGAGGCACCTGGAAATTTGCTCCCCAAGAGTATAACTTAGATGCTGAGGGGAGTAGATGGTCTGTGGGTTTGGAGTTAATGAAGGGAAAGTGTTTTGAACCAGGGAATCATAGAATAATTGTGGTTGGAAAAGACTTTGAGATCATCAAATCCAACCATTAACCTCACACTGCCAAGCCCACCACTAAACCATGTCCCCAAGCACCACATCTACATGTCTTTTAAATACCTCCAGGGATGGTCACTCAACCACTTCCCTGGGCAGCCTGTTCTAGTGCTTGACAACCCTTTGGGTGAAGACATTTTCCTTAATATCCAGTCTAAACCTCCCCTGGCACAACTTGAGGCCGTTTCCTCTTGTCCTATTGCTTGTTACTTGGGAGAAGAGACTGACCCCCACCTGGTTACAACCTCCTTCCAAGTAGTTGTAGAGAGTGAACAGGTCTCCCCTCAGCCTCCTTTTCTCCAGACCTCATCAGACTTGTACCCGAGACCCTTCACCACTTCGTGGCCCTTCTCTGGACACGCTCCAGCATCTCAATGTCCTTCTTGGAGTGAGGGGCCCAAAACTGAACACAGTACTCAAGGTGCATCTTCACCAGAGCCAAGTACAGGGGGATGATCACTGCCCTGGTCCTGCTGGCCACATTATTTCTGATACAAGCCAGGATGCTGTTGGCCTCTTGGCCACCTGGGCACACTGCTGGCTCATATTCAGCCAGCTATCGATCAGTATCCCCAGGTCCTTTTCTGCTGGGCAGCTTTCAAGGGAGTAGCAAAGAAGTGGATGGCACCTGGATGAGTGTGGCTATTCCTGGATATCATGTCAGAAGGTGGCTTTGGGGCTTTGCACAGTGGTCTGATCGCCCCTGGGATATCACTGCTGTCCTCCATGGAGCAAAACTGTGGCTGTCCATGTCCTGAAACTCGTACCTGTGGCCAGGATACCCACAAAGGCTGATTTCAGGCTACTGTTTGTGGGATAGAAGAGATTTGCCTTAGATATGAACAGTTGTGTGCTCAGTTACACTTCCCTTCCAATCAATGACGATGGTACATATTTGTATTACTAGTGTAGATATCAGTCAACCATTGGCCAGTTTCACTAACCAGTATCCTTTCAAAAGTCACTCTTTTGTTAAGTAATACATTAAATCTTTAGGAGACTGTCCAGACAACCCAAATGAGCTTTATTAACTAACTGCCAATAATCTCGTGCTTTTCACAGAAAGAGGGAACCTAGGAAATCCAGGCAGGACTTTCTTGTTCTCAGACTGCTGTTTCACAGCATTTGACCTGCCCTGAAAATGTGATCCCAATTGGATGCTTATAGATTTCATTTCACTGTTATTTTCCACTGGAGGAGCTACACCAGATGATAAACCATCTCCTCCATGCAGCCACCTGTGCTTAGTCCTACCTATGCCATCAGCTGTCCCAAAGAATTTGGCATCTGGCTTAGGCATCTCTTTGTAGGCATTGCATTTCTGTGAAGTTATGGTCCAATAGCCAGCCATGATCTCATTTATGAGCCACTGACACCACTCACTGAATATTTTTAGCAAGCACATTTTGTACACCGTAGTGGTCAACAGTGATTGTTGGTGACTACCAGCCATGCCGTGTTTCCAGCCAGCTCTCCAAGACACTGCTGTGGCTTTTCTTGTGATCCTGTTGGCCTTTCTCAGACATCCCTTGGACATATCACTTATTGGCTCTCTTCTGAGCCTCAACTTGAGTTAGTCGGGATGCCTAATCATGTGAACAACATAATTGCTGTGTATGTCAATCACATCGCATGCACGGTCAGCTGTCACAACTCTGCTCCTGCTTCCTAATGGCGTCTGCTTTCAGCCCCATTAATGACCATAATTATTTTCCTAAGCATAAATTGTTCCTAATGACCATAGTCATTTTTAGCATGATAGCACAGCAAATGATGCATCCATTGGACAGGATGAAGCCAAGGAACAGACCTTTCAAACCTTGTTAAATGTCAGGCACACATATTATTTACAGGGCGCTTTAGACTGTGCTGTGTTGTTCCCATTGTTGGTTTGGAAGTTCAAATAGTTTGTCACTTCCCTTTGGCCTTTTTTGGCTGTGATCAAGGGTGGTCTTGGTAGTGTGTTTCATTTGCCCACAGCTCAAAACTAGATATTTTGCTCAGGCAAAGGGAGACACTCGATAGTCTCTTTCAATTGCTGGTCACTGAGTGCTTTGCAAATTTGCAAAATTGTTAGATATTTCAAGGGAATCTGTCAAATCAGATTTGTCTCAATAATTCAGCACTCCAAGCTGCAGATTATAGGTAGCCTTCTTTTTTGAAACCTATGCAGTTTCGTTTTTTCATACCCATCATTCCATCTAATCTTCATTATTTTAGTCTGTGCTTTGGGGCTGTAGTCAAAGTATCTGCAGCTCAGACAGAATGTAAGTCTTGGGTGTAATTTTCTTAGAAGACTTCATCACACATGATTAACTCATTTGTACTCTTAATTAGATCTTGATCCTGGATGACTATTGAAAGATCTATAAGTTGATATTTGATTATTGGAGTAGTTAATTGTGCCCTGGGCACAGATACCAAGGATTGACTCTGCAGAGCTAGCACTGTGAGCAAACACCCAAGGTAGCATCTAGGTTAGGGACAGGGCTGAGTGGCAGCTGATGACTTCTGCTCTTGGGACTTCATCACCACTCAAGATTTGCAATGTTCTTCCTAACAGCATCTCAGCTCCAGCATCCTAAAATCATACTGTTGTTGGAAAGTCTTTGCTTCCATTAAAGAGATGTTTCTGTCTGTCACACTTGTTACAAACAGCAATTCAAGTGCTGCCCGTGAACTCAAAATTTAAATAAAAAGTCTGTGGTTTTATAAATAATGCCATCCATTTGGAGAGGGAAAGACATATTTCTGAAGAGTTGGGGTTAACTGTATTTTCTCTGCAGGACTGAAAATCCTGGGGAAGCAGGAGGATGTGTGTAAGAGGATGTGTCTGGGTCTGAGTGATTTCCAGACAGCACAGCAAGCCCCAAGGCTCCCAGTGCTGTCAGAAGTGGTCTCAGCTACCATTTGTGAAAGGAGGTTTGAGCACAACTGTTGATTGTGGATGTTGTGACCATGGTGACTCTCATCCACAAACTGAGCTCAGCCTAGCATGGGAGCAGGCAGAGGTGGTCGGGGGTGTGTGCGCACACGTAGACAGCTGCCCCGTGCCTGGGATGGCACTTACCAAGTGTTTGTGAACCTTAGGAATGGATTTCCAGATGTTTTTTCTGGTCCGGAGGCCAATTGGTGCAATCTGGCCGTGCTTTTACTACTCCTATCCCCATTGCCCTTGCATCCTTCTTGAAACAGAGTGTTTCCATCCACCCTGCCAACTGGGAACTGTCCCCCATCCAGACCACCTCTCAAACCAACCTCGGGAACTGGTTTTGGTCTTTGCTTTTGCTGTGGCCCGAAACAGTGCTAGGAACAGTTTAACAAGATAGACCACTGAGCTGTAGTGCCAACATCTTGGCACTATTTCATGGCAGTATTTGCTGGCTGTGAAGCCCTACCTGCAGAACTAAGTGATGAACGGGCTGGAGAAGGTGTTTAAACTCAGCAAGGTACTTAGGGAAGGCTTAGGAAGGGCAAAGTCTGCATGAAGGAGGGCAACAGGTTGTTGACGTTATTCCCTCTCCTTCCTGGCACAGCTCTCCGGGGGTTTGGGTCGAAGGACTTGTTTTTGGAAAACTTCAGTCATGACAGTGGGCTCAGACTAGCCCTCTGTTAGTTGACAGTGTGGGTACACCCCAAAGGAGTGCAGAGGGTCTCCCAAATATCCCAAAATGGAGAAGCCCTGCTCATCTGCTACAGGCCACCCAACCAGGAAGACCGAGCAGATGAGACCCTCTATAGACAGATATGAACAGCCTCATGGGGAACCTCAACCACCCCAATATCTGTGGGACAGACAACACAGCAGGGCATAAGCAACCCAGGAGATTCCTGGAATGCATTGATGATAACTTCTTTCTCCAAGTGATAGAGGAGCCAACAAGGAGACGTGATATGCTAGACCTTGTTCTTACCAACAAGGAGGGGCTGGTGGGGAATGTGAAGCTCAAGGGCACTCTTGGCTGCAGTGACCATGAAATGGTGGAGTTCAAGATCCAAGGTAGCAAGGAGGGTGAACAGCCACACTGCCCAAGAGGCAGAAGGCAAAGGTAGGGACTGGGAGGATGAAGAACCACCCGCTGTAGAAGAAGATCAAGTTTGAGAACATCTAAGGAACCTGAAGGTGCACAAGTCCATGGGGCCTGATGAGATGCACCCACAAGTGCTGAGGGAACTGGCAGATGAAGTGGCCAG
>VXBL01010431.1:552967-563083 GCA_013400195.1 Aramus guarauna
GAGATGATCCCAGGGCTGGAGCACCTCTGCTATGGACACAGGCTGAAACAGTTGGGCTTGTTCAGCCTGGAGAAGAGAAGGCTGCGGGGAGACCTTAGAGCCCCTTCCAGTCCCTGAAGGGCTCCAGGAAAGCTGGAGAGGGGCTGGTGACAAGGGCAGGGAGGGACAGGCCAAGGGGAATGGTCTGAAGCTGCAGGAGGGGAGCTGGAGCTGGGATCTGAGGCAGAAATCCTTCCCTGGGAGGGTGCTGAGTCCCTGGCCCAGGGTGCCCAGAGAAGCTGTGGCTGCCCCTGGCTCCCTGGCAGTGTTGAAGGCCAGGTTGGATGGGGCTTTGGGCAACCTGGGCTAGTGGAGGGTGTCCCTGCCCATGGCAGGGGTGGGACTGGGTGGGCTGTGAGGTCCCTTCCCACCCAAACCATTCTGTGATTGTATGACTTTATGATCTTGCCTCACCCACGAATACCCATGTACATTGGGATGTGCCCCGCGTTGTTTCTGCCTGGAGGGAGCTCTAGCAGCTCAGCATTGCATCATGATACAGCGAGGCGAGGAATCTGCAACCACCTGCACCACCTGTTTTTCAAATAGGGCTCATTTTGTGCGCTGATTCATTGCAGGCAGGGCTAAATCCAAATGTTGGACAGGAGGTAGGACTGATCCTGTGGATTTCCTCAGCCAGATGAGTGTTAATTTGATCCACGCTGCTGTGGCAGGGGGAAAACATGGGGGCGGCACAGCTGAACATTGAGATTCTGAAAAGGGTGATGGAGAATTTAATGGATCTTGGCAGCTTAATGCTCCATTTTTCTTGTGATTCCCCCTCGTTTCTTATCTCTCGTATTTACATAAATTATGTGGACTCCGGGGAAGCTGCTAGGCATAGAAATTTAATCAACCTGATTCTCAGGAGCCTGGTCACTGTGCCGCAAAAAAGAGAAAAGTAGAGTGGAAAATAAAAAAAATAAGGGGGGGGGGAAAAAAGAGAAAAAAGAAATCATCAGAGCACAGGATGTGTCAAAAGGGACTGTTAATAACACCAGCCCCGAGCCTCGTTCAGCAAGGAGCTGGATTTCAGGAGCGGGGAAAGGATGACATCACCTTTTGCTGCACACGGGTTTTCCTGCAAGTGAGAGCAAGCTGGATTTTACGCGCGGCAGGTGAACAGCAGCCGGGGAGGCAGTTTAACCGCTCTGAACCCTGCATCGCAGCACTTTTATTTTTGGGCTGCTGATCGGGATATCCTGGCATGCAATCTCCTCTCGTAATACCCTTCCCCCTGTGGCCAGGCTTCTTTTTTCCAGTTCTTCAGCAGTGCTGTTAGAGGAGGGATGGAATAAAAGGGCTAGGAAAGAAGTCATTGCAGAATTGCCCAGCTCCTCCTCGCAGGATGACATAATGTGTGGTGTGGTCTCTGAACTCACGGCTTGCAGAGGAGGGGTCTGCTGCGATGCAGCGTGGCTAGAGGTACACCCACATGTTGGTTAAGGGTGCTGGGTGGATTCAAGCAGGGGTGGAAATTCAGGAGGAAAACTGAATGGAGGGGGATCCCCCCCTAATTTTACTGCCTGATTCTGAGTGCTCCGTGTTCAACAGATAGATCCTCCCCTTCCCAATGCAGCTCACCCTCTGCTTTTAGATACAAAAAAAATAAAAAAATAAAAAAAAATTTCCTTTGTTTCAGGGTCCTTATTCCATTTTATTTTGAGCTAACTGCTGACATGGGAGATTGAAACACTTGATTTTTAAAATGTCAACTAGAATTCTTATACTTTCCTGCTCTATCTTTGATGCCTTTTTACTTCTAATGCAAAACTGTTACCCAGATTCACTTCCCTTGGCTCCAGCCATTTTTCAGTTAAGTGATGTTGGGAGGTTCAGACTGAACTTCAGGAAAAGCTTTTTCACAGGAGACTGTGCATCACTGCAACAGGTATTCAGGAAAGTGCGGGAGGAATCTCCATCCTTGAAGGTTGTCAAGATCTGGTTAGCCCACACCTTGGCTGATCTGCTGACACGCTGGACATGGTCCTGCTTTGAGCAGATGGTCAGACAGAGACCTCCAGGTTTCTCTTCCACCCAAAGTTTCTGTGATTCTCTGCAACCTCAGCCAGGCAGGAGACGTGTTAACCAGCCCATGCGAAACCAGATAGCGTGAACGGTGTTGATATGGCGTTGAGCTGGTTTTCCATCTGAATATTGCATGACACAAAGCCAAGTATTTGACAGAAGTCCTTTGCAGTTACCCTTATCAACCAAACCTGGTGTCTGAGCAAAGACAGACGGGAGGATTTTGTTGTGTGGATTTCAGGCTGCCGTTGCACACTGTACCCTGTTACTGATCCTGGTCTTCACCTGCCTGCTTTCCCCCCACTGGTGGCAGGATCATAAAGCCCAAGAAATACTTTGGAAGAGTCCCATTAAATTTATTTCTATTCCTTTGCTGCTGACAGTCTGGGAAATTACACTAGCTGTCAGTGTTGAAGACAGCTTTATCAGATGCTGGGCTTATCACAGCTCACCTTATGCATGGTGACAAGCTGCATTGACTGCATTATTAATCTGACAGGCAAATGCTCCTGCGCAAGGGGGAGCAGAGCGGGATATGAACCATTAGATCCAAGGATCTTCCTTGCCAGGGTGTGGAGGGGGAGCATCCCTCCCTCTCCTGCCCATTAGCTGGACTGACTGCTGTCTAGGCTACTGCTGCCAAACTGCTCAGGAGAACGGGGTCTGATGACCAAAATGCTGCTCCAAAGTCCATGGGAGGATGATGAGACCCTCGTTGGCACTGATGAAGAAATGTTTTGTCAGTTCGTTGTGTTCAGTGGTGTTTAATGAGCCAACTGAGGAGGAATTGAGGAAGTCTATCATTAGTCTACTGTTTATCTAGAGCAGGGGGCTGTTTTTCCCCATTTGTTTGTTTTCTCCTGAAATATCCCTCTTTGAGGTCTTTATAGATCTCCATCCCAGTCCTGGGGTAGTGTTGATTCAGCCCATACAGAGTTGTCCCATCATTGACAGCAGAGCAGAAGCAGTAGGAGCTCCACAGTGACGCTCACTGTAGTGAGAGGTGTGATACAGAGTAAGGTATTATTAACAGCTCGTGCCTTCTTGTGTCTTCCACATTGGACAAGAACAAGACTTCGTTTTTCTGGGTGTTTAAAAAAAATAATCAGGGCATTCATGGTTTTGATATGGGCAGTGGTGACTATGACATACAGTAACTGGGATTCCTGGATAAACAGCATGAACAGAGCAGAGGACCATCTAACTCTGGGAGGGGGGAAAAAAGAAGAAGATATAACAAACCTCCACAATGTAGACACTTATTTCTGAGCTGTTACCTCAACCCTCTTCACAGTTAATGGAGGGAAACATGTATCTAAACTAGCACAAATACATTTCTCTCAGTCGATTACAGAAAGGACCTGGGGCAACTAACTCAAAAGTAGACACTTACATTTTAGTCACCTAAGGTTCAGTTCAGTTTGTTGCATTATTCATTACTTACTGCTTTTTGAGCTTCAGCATTTTGCCTAAATACAGGTGTCTAGCATCGCTTGAGATACCCATCCATGTGGGGATGGCAGTTTCGGATATAGGACCACCATAGGTCCTATATAGGACCTATATATGGTTCTATAGGAGCACCATACCCTTCTGGACCAGCAGCAAAAGGCTAGGTGGCATCCTCAAAGCTATCTCAAGGGCCAGCACAGGCTACTCAGGGAGATGCCTCCTTGCAGGTGTGTAACAGGAGGGTGTTTTGGAGCCTGTCATGGTTTAACCCCAGCCAGCAGCTAAGCACCACACGCCCGCTTGCTCACTCCTCCCTCCCTGGTGTTATGGGGAGGGGAATCAGAAGAAAAAGGTAAAACTGGTGTGTTGGGACAAGGACAGTTTACTAGGACAGCAAATGAAGAGGAAAATAGCAATAAAAGAATATGCAAAGTGTGTGACACACAATGCGATTTGCTCACTGCCTGGAACCCAATGCCCAGCCTGTCCCTGAGCAGTGACTCCTCCCCAGCCAGCTCCCCCCTTTATATACTGAGCATGACGTCATATGGTATGGAATACCCCTTTGGCTAGTTTGGGTCAGCTATCCTGGTTGAGTCACCTCCCAGCTTATTGTGAAAATCGACTTTATTCGAGCCAAAAACCAGGACAGAACCCAATAAGAGGGCAAGTTTCTGCAGTGTTGGGCCAGTCAGACCTTCCTCCTCGTTGGCAGTGGCTGGTGGTGTGGTGAAAGGTAGCCCAGCTCCAGCCCACCGCAGCACTCTGCCTTCACACCTCCCCACTGAGGGGTTTCTTGCTAGTTCCCTTCATTTTTCCTTTTTTTCCCCCCTTTAACTACACACACAGTTTGTGCTTAGAGATGGACCGTGGCCTATGTTCCATCTGCTTGCACAAAGAGCCACATCAAGGCCAGCATTTTACCCGTGAGTGGTTCAGTCAGCTCCACAATGACCATCCTGGCAGTTGCTTCTGGAGGCACAAAGGCAGAGACAGCAAATTCTGGGTGGCCTGGGAGCAGAAGCACATGCTAGGTGTCTCCATGTCTTTTTCATTAAAGGAGACTAGATTTCACCTCTATAATGTCACATACACAGGGAAGAAGGCTGGTACATCCTGGAAATGCAAGTCTGCTGGGAAAACTTACCCTATTGTGACTGAAAATATGGAGTACGTGAATCACAGCTCCTAGCAAAAAACCCATCATGACATTTCTGTAATCCTGTGGGGTTTTAAGCTTTCCCTTATGAATAGTTGAATTTTCCATTGAAAAATGTGTATGAGACGCCAAAATCTTTAGTAGTTTTAGTAACAGAGAGGTGTATCCCATTCTTGGTTCCTCTTATAGTCCAAATTTTTACCAGTCGCTATAGGAAGGTACTTCCTAGGAGAAAACCAGCCATGCTGAATTGCAGATCAGGAAATTCTGGCTACGTAAACTTAATAAATAAAACAGAGCCTTTTGGCTACATCTATTTTATTAAACTCTCTTACCCTCCAAAACAGTGGCCATATTGGGACTGCTGTCCCTGCCCATGTTAATTCCTGAAACTTGCCAAAAATTTGTAAAAGAATGGGCAAAAACTATAGCAAGAACCATCCTAAAGAAGTTCAGATGACAAAGTGTCAGTCTTAAGACCTTGATTTACTACCACAGATGTAATCTGTCTTTCCAGAAGATCTTGGGCCCAAACGCAGGATCTATTGCATCAAGATAGGATGGTTGTGGCACGCTTCTTGGTTGCCAGAGCTGCCCAAGATGTGTCCAGCATCACGTTGCCTTGGCTTGGATCCTTAGCCTGATAAGCACGTAGTGACAGCTAAGTTCATCTGGTGGCACCCTTTAATCTGGAGCCAAACTTAGACCCCAGATCACTTCTGAGGTGTGATTGCACTGACACAATGTGTCAAAGACAGTAGGATAGGCAGGGCTCTTCGAAATGTTTGCAGTGATTTATCTCCTGCAATATAAAGAACAGCTTTGTACTATAGTTGTCTTCAAAAGTTTAATTAAAAAGTTCTCTTTCTTTCTTTCCTTTTGTCCTCTGAAAATACGAGGAGAAAGGAAATGGATAAAAATAAAATAGAAGTGAAGTTAAAGCATGCAAATGTTGATTAAAAAATATCAACCCACTCTACTGTGAAATGCTAACAATGGTTCCCATGGCTTCTGTCTCCCGAGTCAGAACAGCCCCAGTGGGTGAACTTTTGATTTCTAAAAGCGCAGCCACTTCTTGAATGGGCCCCATTAGTTACTCACTCTCAGAAAGGCAATATCTGCTGTAGGAGATAAAATCACCTAGTGAGTTCCTATGTTTGGAAAGTGATGTAAAATTCCAATTTGAAACAAATTTCACATCTTTGGACAGTGTGGGTAGGTAGTAGTGGGAACAGATCACCAATAGGTACCATTATTTTTTTCCATTATTTCCAAACTTGGATAGTTTTCTGCAAGCCAGAACACAAGATGGGCATCTGATGATGTTCTTAAGTGAAATTCCCTATCCCTGGTGCTAAGGGCAATTGCTCCAGAAGCTCATTACTGTCCTGTTATGCCACCTCCCAATCTGTGCATGTGTGAAGAAAAAAACCCCAAACAGTCATTTCTTAAGTATTTAATTGTCACTTTCACTTTGCCCACTTCACAGTAATATTTAGCACTAACACAGCACTTCAGCCAACCTGTGGAAACTTCACAGTGTTTATTTTGTCTGATGACTGAAGAGTAGTAGTAACCTCAGTGTGTTTCTCCAGAGCTTGCTCTTTTACCTCCTCCTTCTTTCTTTCCAAGAGGTCAGCAGATTTCCACTTGCAATCAATACAATCGCTAGAAAAACATTAGCCTCTGATAAAGATCCCCTAATCCATTCAGTAGCCAGCGTGGAAGACAGGGAGAAAAGGTCAAGAAAGTGGAAAGTGTTGTAGGTTGTTTATAAGATCTTGCACCAGCTGCACCACTCCCTGCTGAAGAGACCGATGGCTTTGGTGCTCCCAACCACCTTCTTCCCATGATGTGGCCCCAACGTGCAATGAATGCGTGATGACATTGGCAAGCGGAAGATGGTATGTGGATAAATCACAGTTGAGCCCACACAGCTTCTCCCTGACCAGCTGGGGCTTCAAGTGCTTCAACTGGAGCATCTTTTAAGAGAGCTCTGGGAAAAGCAGGGCAAAGCCATCCCTGCCCTGTATTTCAGTGTGTTGTGTACTTTCATTTCAGTCACAAGCAGCAGACTCAGCAGAGGCTGCCCTGCAGATGCTAACTCAACTTTTGGGTGGAATTTGCTGAGAAACTTGAAATGAGCCAGGCTTGGCGTTGAAAAAAATAACAGTTGTGCTGGGACAGCCAGCTTCAAAGCCCACCAAGTGCAGGTTGAGCAACAGCAGGATGGTGTAAGAATAAGGCAAACACACAATGCTGCATCCCAGGATGCTCCTGAAGGGGCTTCCTGAACTAGATGTGATGCTGTCCGTTTAATAACAGAATTTTCCTCAGTGGTTGTATTTGCCTATTATTTTTTCCTAACTGCTTGGCAGCATGAAAGGAGTCACCCAGTTTAACTGTGCTGTACAGAAAAAAGAGAGCCTTCCTTTTGCTAGGTGTGAACTGTCACCTAACCATTTCATAAGGTGCTCCTAGCTCTTGCTGGGAAAATCTTTGATTGCAGGGCACTCATGATTTTACAGCTGTTTATCTTAGATCCGATCAGTTGTCCCTTTTCTGCACTGAAGACTCTTGGTCTCTGTGACAGCTTTTCATACCGAAACTGCTCTGATCGCCTTCACCACCTTTCTCTGAACCTTTTCTAGTTCTGCTACATCCTTTTGGAGGTGAGCAAGGACCACGAACACACAGCACACAGCATCCTGGAGGTGTAAGCAGCAGCATGATTTCTTGTTTGCTTTCTTCCTTTCTCAGTCCTCCCTTTTATCTGATTTTGCTCTTCTGACCCATTCCCAGGCTGCGCGGGTTGCACAAGCCACGGTGGCTGCAGGGCTGGCAGAAGCACATTGCAGCCGTCTGGCTGGAGAGGACACGGTGCAATGAGAAGGTTTCCAGCCCGCAACGCTTTCCTCCCCCTCCCCGCTCTGCCTAGCTGCGATTGCTCTGCCTTCTCCTGCTTTCTCTGCCAGGCACAGATGGTTGGAGGCTTTTCGGAAGCTGAAAACACAGTGTAAAACACTGAGGCCACCGTATGCCTGCATGAGGCTCAGCCTTACGGAGGGAGTGGTTGGCCAGCGCGGCCGTCAGGCAGCGGCAGATTCTTGTCCCCATCTCTTCCCATTGACCTAGAGTGGTTTTGTTACAAACGGGTTGGTGGATTTAATTAGAAGCAGCAAAACATTTTGATTTATGATTCCTACCCACCTTACCTCCTCCTCTCCCTCTCCAGCTTCACGCTTGTCAGAGCAGGTATTTTATATATATATATATATATATATATATATTTATCACAAGCCTCTCCTTTAGCGCTACAGGCAAAGCTTTTAGCAGGGGAGAAGATGCCCAGCTTACAAGTAGGTCTCCAATTACTATTGCTTGCTTTGGTGATTTTCCAGGAGAGGCAAAGGGCTGTATCCTGGCTGTTTCTCTTTCCTCCACAGCAAGATGTTCACCTCTTCTCATAGCATCACCCTCAGGTTCTGCTGGGTGGCATGTCCTTCCTTCACCATGGTGGAGAGCTGTTCCTCTTTGCTTGCACTTCGTCCAGAGTTGTGGTCTGAGTCTGCTCCCCCCCCTTACCAGACATCAAGGCATTAATAAATTAGCCCCTCTGGCCAGCTACCCTTGAGATTATCAAAAACTGAACTAAATCCCATGGCAGGGGCAGCAGGAGAGGAACATCTCTGCAACCATTGAGTTTGCCAGATCCGTGTTTGAGCTTAGATTTGATTCATGAATACGAAAGAGATTCCTTTATATAGACATTGGGCTGGGGGGTGTGTGTGTATGTATATAATCAAAGTAATCATTTCCACACTCGTTTGTAGGTCACATATAAAGTGACACCTCCCAGAACAAAGACTAGGAGACGGGACTTGCAGTGATGCAGGTTGTGGATGCAGGGATGGGGCGGCTGAGCACCGGTCCCCATCGCACGGCCACAGCAGGAGAGGCTCCTCCGTCCCTCCTGAGCATCCGGGAGCAGCGATATGATCTCTGCTGCCGAGTTGCTGCAATGGCTCCGGGGAGACTCTGTCCAGATCCATCGTCTGCCACTCAGGAGGGAAACCAGAGAAAGGCAGGGGAGTAATGGAAGGGCTGAAAGAGGTGCCAGATGGTGGGCAAAGTTCAGCTCATGTAATGCCTCGGAGAGTGTGGGGATGGGGGGAGGACAGTGAGAGCTTGGCCATGGTCTCTTGATGCCTCCATGTGGAGCAGCAACATGATATAGTGACTTTTTTCCTATCTTTAGCTACAACAAGGGGTACCAAGACCTAGCTGCTTCCTCAGATCACCAGTGAGAAACCTTTGCCTGTCCAAAGACAATGATTCAATCTGTATGAAGTTACAGCTGCCTTTATTTAATTTAATATAATTTAATTTAACATTTTCTTTTTTTTCTTTTTTCTTTTTTTCTCTTTTCTTTTCTTTTTTTCTCTTCTTTCTCTTCTCTTCTCTTCTCTTCTCTTCTCTTCTCTTCTCTTCTCTTCTCTTCTCTTCTCTTCTCTTCTCTTCTCTTCTCTTCTCATTTTAAAATAGCATTTTGCCATGATAATATGTTACACTGTAATGGGTCATCCCACCCAACACTATGGATAGCATGCATTGAATATGAAGTTTAAAAAGTCAAATACAACCAGGAAGAACAATTTTGCCCAGAAGTGACATTTCCCAGGTTTCTAAAAAGAGCTTTCCCAAATCATTCCAAATATCTTTTACACAAAATCTTCAAAATAATAATTTATTTATTCCAGCTTGATCTGAAAGCTGATTTTCCATATTTACATCAGACAGCAATTACTGGTATAACCTACTCCACCAGCAGGACATTGCATAGATGTATAAATTAATAAATAAACCACTTATATGGTCATATATAATATATATACACATTTATTCATATAAATATATAGGTAATAAAAAAGTTTTTTATTCATAGCATTATAGAATCATAGCCTCCCAGACTGGTTTGGGTTGGAATTGACCTCACTGCCCATCTAGTTCCAACACCCTGCCATGGGCAGGGACACCCTCCACTAGCCCAGGTTGCCCAAAGCCCCATCCAACCTGGTCTTGAACACTGCCAGGGAGCCAGGGGCAGCCACAGCTTCTCTGGGCACCCTGGGCCAGGGCCTCAGCACCCTCCCAGGGAAGGATTTCTGCCTCACATCCCATCTCCATCTCCCCTCCTGCAGCTTCAGGCCATTCCCCTTGGCCTGTCCCTCCCTGCCCTTGGCACCAGCCCCTCTCCAGCTTTCCTGGAGCCCCTTCAGGGACTGGGAGGTGCTCTAAGGTCTCCCCACAGCCTTCTCTTCTCCAGGCTGAACAAGGCCAACTGTTTCAGCCTGTCTCCAGAGCAGAGGTGCTCCAGGCCTCAGATCATCTGCGTGTCCTCCTCTGGCCTGGCTCCAACAGCTCCATGTCCTTCTTGT
>VXBL01010431.1:563526-625079 GCA_013400195.1 Aramus guarauna
TGTGAACATGAGGCTGCTCCTATCTGTCTATAGAGGGCTTCATCCGCTCAGCCTTCCTGGCTGGGTGCCCTATAGCAGACCCCCACTATCATGTCCCCTGTCCCTGCTCTCCCTTTAATCCTGACCCATAAGCTTTCAGTGGCTCCTCATCCATCCCCAGGTGGAGATCCATGTACTCCAGCTGGTCATTGACATAGAGGGTGACACCCCCTCCTCATCTCCCCAGCCTGTCCTTCCTAAAGAGCTTATATGCTTCATGTATTTATATATGCCATATATTTATACATTCCATATACTTCTATGTATACATATATACATAGATACCTATAATGAACAAATAAGCCATAGATATGTATGCATGTAGGTTTGTACATATATATGAACCTGTATCTATGTATGAGGGTATGTATATGCGTATGTGGTTTATTTATTCATTATATATTTTTCCTTGGGCTACATTGTCCTGTGTGGTATTCATAAACTTAAAAAAAAAATAAAAATAAAACTGTTTAAAAATTCATTCCAGAGTTATTACGTAAAGAGACTTGTGGGCAAAATCCTGGGACAGATGAACGTGGGGCAACGGTCTAGTGTCAGAAATTGGATTTGGGTAAATATGTAGATGATTTCCAAATAGGAGAATGGGATTCACCTCACCTGACTTGCTACTTTGGCAATGGAGGTATTTCCAAATGAGGTATATAATTTATAATTAGACTCATAATTCATCTCAGCCTAAAGCAGGCCTCTGAAACACATGAGATGGCTCTCACTGTTAAAAAATATAACTTTTTCTTCCTGTTGAATATGAAGGGCAGTGGGCATTACGAGCGCGGATGGATGTGTGGGTAGTGGGTCCCTGACTGCCACCTGGAAGGAGCTCCATCCCCTGCAGCCATCGGAAGCACTGACAGCCGTTGCTGCTCCTCTGACCATGAGTTTTGTGTACCAGCTCATCCTCCCACTCTCTGTCCAAGAGAGAGGTTTCTCCAGAGGATGACTCAGTGTGCAAGAGGCTGCTTTCGTGCAATGAGTCACCCTCTGCGGTTGCCCCTTGCTCTCCCTTGGCCGCAGAGGAAGCCTGGTTGACATCAGATGTCTGATGTTGGAGACATGAATAACCTGATGCCCTGAGCACGCACTGCACATCTGCTTACCACAAACCCCAAGGCACTGCCAATGTCTTGTGTCAAGCTGGTGACCCGCAGTACCCAAATCACTAGAAAAACGTGGACCAAAAGGAGAAGTGAAGGACATCACCCCATCCCACTGGGGCTGGCTGCACTGCAGTATTGCCACCATCCACCTAATAAGAGCTTTCAACGTAGACTTCCTTATCCTTGCCCGACTCTTTACCCAATCTCTCCGACTGCCTCTTTGACCCAGCCCTCACCTTCAAGGATGGTGGTACCATCCTGCAGCAGTGTTGGGCTGTGGGAACCATGGGTTAAGCTTCACCAACTGCAGGTTGCACTCCTAGCATGTCTGCAAAGGGGCTCGTTCCCATGAAGTTGGTCACAAAATCTTTCCCTCACCAAATGGTGAGCCTAAAACTCTTTGACAGTGTCCCTTGAAGGCACTGTCAGCCGTGATTGTCTTGGACATTGCACCTCAGGCGCAGGCAGCCTCTCACTGATTTGGGATGATAGAGGATGGGGCAAGGAAGGGTTTTTTTTTTACTGTACTTCCTTCTCCACGTGCCTGCTCATGCAACTTCATAGTGCTGTGGCATTGCATGAGTAATCCCCCAGGACATACTGTATGCCAGGGAAGCCTACGAGATACCCTGGCAGCTCCCAAGAGGCTTTTCAGAGCCCAGACCTCTCAGCATATAGTTGTACTTTCACTGACTGATGTGGCAGGGGTGGGGGTCTGTGCATGTCTGTGCCCAGGCAAAATACTCGTTAACACAAACAAGGCATTTTACAGTGAAGCTGCTTACTGTCTCCTGAAGGAAGATGCCCATTTGTCAAAAGCAACTGTTTTAGGTGGGAGAACACTGATCTGGGGAAAAATTTCATGGGAAGGGCTTTATTTTGGGTCCAAGGTGGTCTTTTGGCTCTATATCCCATCTTCTAAAGTAATTAAGCATGTCCATATGGGGATGGGGCACATCTCCCATACCCTGGCATGTACGGGGAAGAGTGGAACCAAGAGGTTGAAGGCAGTTTGGCAGGTGTAGACATTGCTTCTCTGTCCCATCTCTCACAATTTTACCATCTTGTCCTCATTTTACAATGCCACCAAGCTAAGGAAAGCAAACCAGATCCTTGTCCGATGTGGATCCAAGATCTCCATACCATTGAGGAGGTTTTTGTTAAGTCCACACTAAACATCCACCTTGGGTTGTCCATTCACTAATCATGCCGTGCACCCTTGGCATGAATCCCAAAGTCACTTTGCACTTAAAATTCATGCCCCACCTACAAAACGCTTCCAAGGAAGCGAGGGGTGACACATGGGCTGACCAGAGGGGCTTTCTGCAACCAAGCTCTGCAGGAGCGGTACATCCCCAGCCCTCCTCCTCCTCCATCCTTTGCATCAGGCTGCCCCCGCCTGCGCCTGCCCGTTTTGATGAGGTTTTCTTAGACCCTGGGAGGGCAACGGTTTTCCTGTGAAAGCCACCGAGCGGCAGGTTTCATCTCCTGAGCTAGGTCTCAAACACAGAGCAAAACCATCCCCGGCTCTCCCTCCGCTCATTAACGCGCAACTGGGAGAGAGGCAGGAACTTCCTAATGACTCGCGGCTCAGGAGCAAAGAGCCGGCGCTTTTGTTATTTGTCATGTCGGAGCTGGTTTCACCTTTGATTCCTCTGGTGGTAGGAGGGGACTGCTGACAGCAAGGGCTGAAAGCAGACATCATCAGGAGAGGAGATGAAGGCCCAGCCTAATACCTTTTTTTATTTTTTTTATTTTTTTTGTCCTGTGCATTTAAAGAGCTGGGCTGGATAATCTGAAGGTTTGGACAGCATGAAACACCTCGCTTTTGAACGGCTGTAGCAATTTAAATGGGGGAACTCAGAGACAGATGATTTTTTTCTTTCTTCTTTTTAGCATGTTTTTTATTGAAGTGATGGTCATGGAAAGAGCTGGAGGTAACCGATACATTCTGCAATTTCCGCTCACCAGTGGGATAACAGGCAGAAAACCAGCCCCCTAAGTCCAGGAGCAATTCATTTGCCATGTAATTTACAGGTCTGCCTTTCACACCAGCATCACTAGAGGGTTTGAGCATCCTTTCCCAAATGCAGGAGGATGAATAGAGTCCGCCACCGTACCTTGTAACCTGTTGGTGAAGTCAACTGTCAGCCAGCAGAAGACCGGGGTTCAGATCATATCCAACCTGATTTTCAGGGCAACAGGCTGAACTGAGCTTTATTTATCACCACCACCCATTAACAACCCCTCCACAGCACTGCTTATGGGGATGGTGACCATCGTGCACACAGCAGGGCGATGCTTTGGCCATTCTGGTTCCTGCAAAGGGTACCTCTGGAACCTTCAAAGGTGGCACCTGTCCTCCCACAGCCCCATTGCCTGACCCACAGGTGCCGGCTGGGCACAGCCTTGTTTGGGACAACCTCGGATCCTTCCATTCTTCCCCCAGGCCTGTGTCCACCCCTGCCACATCAATTTGATTTCTGCTCAGGGATCTGAACTCCAGCCCTTACCCACCATGGGCTACCCCAGGAGGATCTGCTTGCACCCACTGCCTCCAGCAACACCTCTCCTTTAGTTTCTTCTTTGGTTCCACCAGTGAACCAAAGGAAAAAAAAAAAACCCAACCCAAAAAAGTTATGTCCATTGCTTCACTAGACCTCTATTTACTAGAAAAAACACCATAGTGATTTTAGTGGGTTTTTTAAATCCATCTAGGTCGGCACAATATCACCTCTCACCACAGTCTCTGTTCACTTGATCATATAACCACCCAGAAGGTTGAAAGAGAAGTTGATTTTCAACCCAAAGATATGCTTCCCTATGTCTTTTCTTTGGTTTATTGAGAAAGGTCTTCTAGAGCCATCCATGGACTTTCCTCATAATAAACCTCATGCCTTTTAAAAAGGAACTCTCTCTGTTGGCTTTCAAGTGAAAAAACGTAAAACATGGAACTCAAAGCCCAAATTTTGTGGCTATGTTTGAGACCAGCCTGCGTGGTCTGCTCACATTTGCACAATCAAATCTCTCAGCCACCAAAATGATGTGGCAACAGCCCAGATGTTTTATTGTAAATGGTCCCTGGCTTTAGCTAATTCCTCATCCGTGGCTCAGAATTTTCTGGAGAAGGCTAATTCTCCTAGCACAAAGCTGTGCCAGGACCACGCTAACAATTTAAGCTTGGAGAGTCAGGCTTCAGCCCTTTTCCACATTCCTACGCTTTGCTGAGTTTCCCAGCATGTTGTCATGCTGTTCCTGCAAAACATTGAATGAAAGTTACTAAAAGTGATAGCTGAGCTGTGACAAGTCCCAGCCGTACAATCACTTTATTTTCTACAATTCAAGAAGATACCTCAAAGGGTACCTTTTGTTCTTAAGTGGCTGGGCATGTTCCTCTCCATCTCTGAGCAGACATTGTGGTCCATTCCAGATTCACCTACTTTCCCAGTGTTTCTTATAGCTTGTGTGCTACAAAAGTACATATGTAAATTATAATTATATATATAATTATAATAAACATATATCCATTGTTTTTTTCATTGAAAATCAACCAAACCTTGCAGTACTACCATTTAATGTGCTTTGTTGTTTTTGCAGACATTATATGATTTACTAAAGCGTTAATTTCCTATAGCGAAAGTTATAATGGGATACGAAAGCAAAATTGAATTTAAAGTACCATGGCAAGCTTGCAGAAACACTCCCATTATTCAGTAGAATGGGTGAAGGCACTGCAGTTTTCATAGCTGTGAAAGAAAATACATTTTTTAAGATCACGGGCTCTTGAGTGGCATTGCCAGGCTCTGGTGACACCATTATGGTGGAGTCCTACTATTAGAGAATATGCTTTTAAGAAACCTTGATTGAGAGCAACCCAGCCCATGAAGAAGAGCCATGTTACCGTGACTTGGTTTGCTTTGTGTGTTATTGAAATGATGCTAGTGGGGATGGTGCAGTGGCCATCACCAAGATCTCTGACTTTGATCGGTGTAACAGCGGGAGGTAGACTTTCATATTCCTAAAAGCAAGGATTGCCCCTTCCTTGCGACTGCCTTTGTGCATGGACAGCTGCCCTCAGTTTGGTGCTTCCCAAACACCATTTTTCACTTGAAGGCTGACATCCTAAATTAACTTTCACCGAGGGTGGCTGAAGCCAAGGGAGCGGGAGGGGGACAGATTGCAAAGCACAATGGCTCTGGCTCGAACACAAAGTCTGCTTGAGCAAGGGTGATGTTTTTCAATGCTGGGATGCATTGGGAGCTCGATGCACAAATAAGCAGTCTGTGTTGTGAAGAAAATTAGAGCCAAAGACCATCCTAAAGCCATAGTAATGAATGGTGAGGTCCCGTCCTGAAGGCTTTACCCTTCTTCAAAAGACTGTCCAGGAATGACCAGGCTCTCACTGCCCTGGGACAGGATCCTGTACAAGACTAAGGCTTTGTAGAGGCAACAGCTATCTCAGACGGACTTAAGCTCAGAGAGTCAGAGATACTTTCCCATGGGAGACTGACAATATTAAATGTTCACAATAAATCGACATAAGGCGTTATTACATCCTGTCCTTCCTGGTTTATGAGAGCACACTGCGTGGTTGCAGCTACAGCGTAGCTGCCCTGTTGTCTGTAGCCCCCTGCTCATCCCATTTCCCACAGGCACTGGATGTGCCCACCCTGGTTTGAAGGCTCAGAGGGTTCCATAGCATGGATGTGGCCAGATTCTGCCTGCTGGCCTCAGGGCAAGAGAAGGACCCTGAAATGTTTAGTTAATTACTTGATATGAGGCCCCAGAGACGGGAACAAAGCTGAGTGTAAAAAACAATTTCTTTTTCTTAGCCCAATAAATGACATGAGCCCTAAAACTGCTCATTCCTCACCTAATGCTTCTGCTCCGTAAACATCGTGTAAGGAAAGTGCTTGTTTGCACTCGGGAGCACGCGGGGACTTTATGATTTGACACGAATAATTCATGGGAATGTTTGCTCCCGCGACGGCATGCTGCAAGGAGAAGATGAAATGAGACAGATCATTTGAATTCCCCGTTGCCGTGGCTGCGTACGAAGGCTTACATGCAGATGTTGAGAGCACCCACAGCAGTAAGCTATTTATTGATATCGTAACCATTTCTAATCCAGTGTGGATTCCAGGGCAGCGAGGAAAGCAAAGCAGTTACACAATAGGATGAAGCTATGACCAAATGGAGGCAGGGTGATCTCAGCAGTATGGGGTTTGCTGTGTAAGACCATGGGCAAATTACACTGATTTCCTACATTATCGCTATGCTTGTGTAAGGGCTAGACCCCTGATGGTTATGGGTCCAGAATAGAAACCGGTGTAATGACCACAAAATGTCTAGTGTGGTCCAAGGGTGCTGGGGCATAGCCATGGGGCGTGCAGATACAGTCCTATGTATTTCTCTGTTTCTGTTTCCCTTCCTATACAATATCATGCAGCAATTGAAATTCTAAGTTGTCTTGGTAGGACTTGACATTTATTTTTGTTAAAAAAACAGCTTTAACTGCTAAACCCACTATTTTTTGATTGCCATTTTTATTGGTGTTGGTCTTTTCTGAAAAGTCCAAATCTCAACCCCACCATGCTTCTTCCTTGCCTCTTTCTCTCCTGCAGATGTGTCCAGATTTCTGGACAGTTAGAAAGTTTGAGGCCAAAACCAATCAGATTGACAACGAGTAGCTGAATGAGACACAGGGCTGGATATGACAAGGCAAAAACCTAAATGTATTGATGTTTATCAATTGAAATCAAATCCTTCCATATCTTATTTTATTTTATTTTATTATTTGGGGGTTCCACTGGATAGTATGAATTGACTTTGCATCACTGCTATGGTTCAAATCCATCTCTGAGAGTCAAGGAGCTTTGGTACGCTAATGGAAAAGGAATTGATGGCAGAGCCCAAATCATCAAAAAGTAGTACCAGCCACTGCTTAAGCAGACAGAGTAAATTTATTTTTCTTCATGTGCTTTCTCACACACAGTAGACACGAAGTGTTGTAGAGCATGTATGCACAGACAAGTGGGACAATCTCATCATGCTTTGAGATGTCCTGACCAGACTCAGAAATGATCGACAAGTCTCATCAGAGTCTTAGCATGGTGTTGTGCCCAACATAGCAGACTTGCTGAGGATCACTTTTTCAGGCAGGTGTCCCCTAAGGAAAAGTGATTTCAGCTTCACCTTCCTTTCTTGCCAGTCTGTAGAGTGGTTTATCTGTCTCAGCCCTGACCCCTTTAACAGGGCTTGGAGGGAACCTGTCTGGGTGACAAAGCCAGTTGACAGGATGAATGATGACGCCAGGGGTGGTGGTATCAGAGGGGGCTTTTGTCCTGCCTCCTGGTCATACACAAATAAGGATGGGGCAGGGGGAAGAATGCATTTGTGCTGGGCTATGTTTTTTGGCAGTGGCCTTCCCTCACCTGAACCATCAGCAAAGCTCCTGACTCACTCAGATTCCTGGCGTGCACCTTCCCTGACGGCTGAGACAAGACAGTGTTGGTGGGAAATCAAGGGTCAGGTTTTGGCTCTTCCACAAGCTCCTTCTGTGACCACAGGCGACTTCTTGCATCTCTCAATGCCTTGGTCCGTGCTGTTAATAACACATCCTTTCCTTTGCTGTGTTTCTGTCCTTGTCAGTTTAGATTGAAAATCCTGTAGGGCAAGAACTGTCTCTTACTATGTGCATGCACCAGACTCGATACAATTGAACTCTGATCTCAGCAGAAGCCTTTTAACATTGCTCTAATATAAACAACAGTGATACCTGGGAATCAGGACTCCTGGGTTTTGTGCCCAGGTCTCTCAACCCTACATTGCACCCAGGGACAAGTTACTTTACCCATTGCTTGAATAAAACATGTCTAAAATAGGGGTCAAAAGGACTGGCTGAATGGGAGAGGAAAACAGGATCAATCTATGAATAACTTTAATGTAAGGTTGATGGGGTGCAAGAGTTGAATAACCAGTTGTGAATAACTAATATGAATTAGATTTGGCTTCCTACAGAACTGATCACTATTCCTAAGGAAAAAAAAAAAATGAAAGGGGTTACACTTACTCAAAGGGGTGATCCAATACTGGAGCAAAGGCTTTGTGGACAGTGTCTTGGCTCTTCTGTGTGACTGCTATCCTGCTCCCGCACACTTCCCAACCTTCTCTGTTTGTTGCCTTAATAAACAAAGCTGTTCAGAGAGGTGCATTCTGCCCGTGTACCACTCTCTGCTGCCTGCTAACGTACTGAGTGAGCTCTCAAACCTCCTTTATATGCTGCTCCTCTTTTCTAAGCGCTTCACAGGGACATCTTTGTCAAAGGGCATAGCTGGTGACAGGAGGAGTAGCAGCCCTGGAGGTTGCAAGGACAGAGGGTCCTGGCAGTTGTGACTTGCAGGGATGTGCAGACCATGCTGTGAGTCTCACAGCAAGGGATTTTTCCAGCATGCAGTGGGCAGCAGGGACCTGAGAAGGGCAAGATCTCCAGGCATGAGGTGAATAAACTGGGTAGCTCCCCATGGGCAATGTGTAAATGGAGAAATGAATAGCATGGGGAGGAGGAGAGCCTGATTTCTTGTCTGTGGCAGGGTGGAGTTGGCCTGCCTGGCTTGGTGGCCTGTTGTTGCAGAGATTTCTTCTCTGGGCTGAGACCCAGGAGCTGTGTTCAGTTGTCCAAGCCAGGCACCCGACACCATTCAAGATGCTGCAGGTGTCCCAGTGCAGTCCCAGCTGTGGGGGTCTAGAGGACACAGATCTTCTGCATGCCTTGTATCCTACCTGCCAGCAGTCCATGGATATCTTTGATACCCTCTGAAACAGTCCCAGATGCCTATGAGTCTTGCCCCTGGTCTCCAGCTTCTTCAGGGATGCCTTGGAGAAGTCAGCTGGGGGATTATGCACAGGATTGTCCTCCATAGGGACTTTCATTGAAAGGCAAGACTACTCCTCTGGGTGGGAAAAGACATGGAAGCTATGGGACACGGTCTGTTCTAGGCAAGAGCTATTCATGGCATGTGTCATCTTTCCAAGGCTGTGTATTTGCTCTACAAAGAAAAAGAAGGCCAAGTTAAGAGATGACTGGAACAAAAAATATCCCAGCCAGCTCTGGGAGCTCCTACTCCAGCTGTCAGATGGAAATGCATTCAATTTTAGTGTGAACTTTACTTCCCATAGGAAAAAAATCCTTTCCTACTTCTTAGCATGCACCCTGGCACTGCCCTAGTCTCCATGTCCTCCAAGTCTTTTCCATGGGGAAGTATGTACATCCAGCACAAGTGAGTCCTCAAAATGACATATCAAAATGATGGCAAGGAGGTGAGAAGCATCTGATAGGAAAGTGATGCCAAGGAGATGGGAGACATCTAGTATCAGCCATCAGATCTCAGCTAGTTGTCTGGACCCTTCTGTAGTCAGGGAAAGGAGACAGGAAATCTGTAGGAGGTGGTGTAGACACTTATCTTGGGATGGGATGAATGGCTTTCTGGAAATCTCTCTTTCTCTCCATTGATAAAAGATGGAACAGAGATGATGAGTTTAAATTAGCTTTCCCACTTTCGGGCAGCTGAAGTAAGAAAGGAAATACCATTCAAGGAGACTTGGGTCTACTTCTGTGGCTCCAGAAATTATTTTTAGACACAGGAACTGAACTTCACCAAAAGCTGCAAACAACTGGAGCAAACTCCTACTTCATCTAGGGTATTGGAGGGGGAAACATTTAACACAAAATATTCCTTACAATCCAGGGAAAAAGGTTGCGTGGGGAAAGCAAGGGAAAAGGAATTCATTCACAAAGCTATCTTTGAAGGCGTAGGATCGGCGTCCCGATTTTAGCTGTCACTTCAAGAGGCAGGGCATGCAGGCGGGGGGGTAGAAGCTGGAGGCTTAGTTCCCTCCGTAGCATGGAGATGACTCAAGCCTGCAGCATCCTCTTTCCAACACAGTGTCTGCATGAGACTGTGTTTGTACCCGGGCCCGCTGGAACCCAGCCACCCTGTGTAGCTAAGCAAGCATTTCTGGCTGCAGGGAATTGAACCATGGCGTTATCCTCTCTGGGCCACCCCTAGAGCCAGGAGACTAGAGTCTTTCTGACTTGCTGCCATGACTCAGGAGATGTTTAAGTGTTAGATATCCTGCACAGCAGCCCCAACACAAGCATCTGAGAGCTTTGTCTCTTCACTTGGCTCAGGGTGGTTAATGGGTTTGCCTGTGATGTTCAATGGCCAAGGTCAAGCCCTTCCTTCATGTCTAGAAAAGAAGGGATTTGAACCCACAAGAAAGCATCTGAACCCACCTGGGCACTCTCCTGGGTGGCAGGAGAGGGCACAGGGACTAGTTGGGTGTTGAGATCTGGGGATCATGGGATGGTGTGCTGGAGGCAGGAGAGGATGGAAGAGGAAGTTATGAATCTTTTGGTGGCCTAGACCTGTCACTGGCATCGGAAGAGCCCTCCCGTGGCTGCCTGCTGTAGCTTGTCTGCTTAGGGGACTCAAATACCTGAAATTTTAGACTAGGGTGAGGGGTTTACATCCTGGACTGAGATGCTTAGAGTCAGCTGCATCTTTTTAACCAGCCAGGGCATTACTTTGGAGGCAAAGGGCAACTTGAGTCAGATTCAGAGCTTGTAATGGCGGGGTTATGTCAAATCCCAGCTCCCTAAGACAGCAGGTGGGACATCGAGCTCTGCGATCTCAGTTTTATGGGCAGGGTATCTCTCAGAGCCAGTTCAAACTGGTTGCTAATGGCAGGTCTCCAACATCTTCTCAGCAAATGTAGGAGGTGAAAAATGCTAAGTTGCATGATGTCTGAGATCCTCACTCCTGTGAAGGGCAGGGCAGGAGGGCTAACAGTGTCAGGCTGCATGTGGGGACTGTGCCTGCAAGAGGGCTCTTTTGAACACGTGCACAGATAGCTGGCACATCCTTTAGCTACAGAGCAATGCCCCTAATCCATGTCCATCAGCAGCTGGGAAGCTGGTTGCAGGGAGGACAGGTCACTTGAGCGTGGGGCGATGTGAAGAGCAGGGTCTCAAAAGCAGGAGACCGGCTGTTGCACTTCACAAAAGCTATGGAGACCTGGCTGGGGAGAAGCAGACAGTGGGAGAGGGTTAGCTATGGAGGAGCCAGGGGAGGCAGGGAGAAAAGATATTTTGAGCTAGCAGTAAGGCTCCTTGTAACCAAAAGAGGACATCCCTTTGCTTCTCAGCTGACCTCAGTGTACACCAGGACTTTTTTGCTTCAACCCGTAACTGCAAAACCCCCAGCTGTATTTCCATCAGCTCCTCAACAACCACAACATTATTTCTGCTCCTGTGTAAGAGGAGATCCCCAGAGTGTAGGAAACTTCCAGGTCCATCCCAACAGGTAGCTGCACCACCTTTCCCAGCCAGTTCTGCAGCATCTGACACATAGCTGAAGCTTACCCAACCGCTCTGGTCACACACCTTCCTTCTTGGGAGGAAAACCTCCATGTTCTCCATTGCCTGAGATCCTTGCCTCACTGCCAAAGGTTAAATCCTCCCTCGAGGAGACAACAGTCTGCAGGATCAGAGAAGGCAGGAGAAAACAGAGGAGCCAAGGCCAGGGCTTTGGAGACAGCATGCAATGCCAGCAGGAAAGGCTGCATGTTTGCACTTCAGAGAGGCATTTGGGCAGTAAATGACAGAGGAGCTGAATTATTCCACAGGAGAGAGAGGGAGGTGTGAGCACAGAAGGGGAAAATCCATTCATTCATTACAGAAATCAATAGCCCCCACGTGTCATTTAAACTGGCCTTCCCCTGGAGAAGTGTGAGATGGAAGAGACCTCTACTGCTTTGCTGATGAGAGCAGAAACTCTGCCCGGGCTCAGGCAGAGGAAGGTGCCTAAAGAGATTATTCAGTGGTGACTCCTGAGTCATGTCTAGATCAATGCGTTCAGCAATTTATTGGCGCTTCTGGGATATATCTCCTCTAAGCATTTACGATAGTCAATGTGAATGCAAACATCCTCCGCGCAGTGCAGGGCAGCTGCGTTGGTTGTATCAGGCATGCAAGAGGCATTTGATTGGGCTGGGGAAGCATTTTGAGTAGCAGGAGGTCGAAAGGACATGTGTAAAAACAGAAGGCTTTATTTTCTTTTGTATTAGGCACGCACCTTGCACCTCCAAAAGCAGACGAGGAGCCCATCCAGCAGGCAGAGGGAGACAAGCACCTCCCAAACTGGCAGTTGGACTAGATGATTGCTGTAGGTCCCTTCCAACTGAAATTCAATTCAATTCAATTCAATTCAATTCAATTCTATTCTATTCTATTCTATTCTATTCTATTCTATTCTATTCTATTCTAATTAAAAACCACCAACCCCCACACCATTTTCCCCCACTAGCCTGGGGACAGTCACTTAACCTCTCTGCCTCCATTTCTGCACCTAACTGTGCATGAACACCAGTCCCTTGGGCTGGACTGCAGGATCCCGTACCTCGCAGCCCAGATGCTGTTCACTGGTAGAAAGCTCCTGCGACCGCATTTGTGTCACTTGGATAAACTCTCTGCTGGCACGAGAAGACTCAGCTGTACCTGGAGGGTGGTGGAGCGAGGATGTGGTCAGGTGGCTTCACTTTTATTAAGCTCCAAGCAGAAAACTCCTTTTAGATTAGTATGAGAAGAGGAAAAAAGAAAAATTACTGTACTACTGGGTAATACTGTACCTGGGCTGTTTCTTCTCCTGAACACAACCACTAGAAAGTAGTCCTCTTTGTCAGTCTTAATTAGGAGTTACCTATTAAATGAAACAGCTGCAAGTGCAGGCACCCATAGGGTCCTGTGTAGCTTGACTGGCTTCGTTGTATTATATCCTTACTGGGAGCCCCCGAGCTCCCAGCAGCTGGAAGAAATATTGCAAGTAGGCAAAGGTGCTGGCAGGCTCGTGGTTAATCACAGGGCTGGGAGGAGACTTGTAAAATAACTGCAAGTAAAGCAGGGAAGGATGCTCATGTGAACTTCCTAAGCATGCTGACGGGGAAAGGGGTGTTTCTGCAGGGGTCAGCACAAATACGCTGAGGTAAGGGCTCCTATACCTTCCAAAAGTGCTGTGGCTGAGATGGCCTTTGAAAAGCCACTGCGAGGGGATGGTTAGGCTCGTTTGATTCTCTTGTACCCGATGCCTCAAAAGCCCCAGGAGACTGTGAAGCTAAATGCAGTGTGTGTGTTTGCAAGACTGTTGTTGTACTTATAGCCCCCTTAAAGAACAGAGTACGTACACGCTTCAGAACCCGCCAGTACATTTCCTCTGGCCAGGAATAGCTGATGAGTAATACAAAGCGGCAGAGGTAATAAATATTAAAAAGCTGGAAAATGTTAAAGTGCATGGGCAGCGGAGCTGACACGCACTGTGGGTGTGAAGTGCAGAGATCGTCTGCATGCACCTCGCGCAGGCATTGCTTTTCATCCTTTTGTGAAGGAAGCGGCGTAGAAATAAACGTTGCAATTATTTTCTGTTAATAGTGCGTAGAAAGGCATCGTGCATTTCAGCGAGCTTGTGTTGTCATGCCCCATCCCTGGCCTCATCCTTTTTATGGGTCCAAGCAATGGTTTTCCTGGTATGATGTGTCTGGACCAGTGGAGACAGCCAGTGGGAGGGAGGAGATGGGACACCAAGCACCTGAGGGCCTGTGTGGTGATGTCATGTTTCTGAGGAGATTGCACAACTAGAAGATTGCAGATTAGGATTAAGCACCTCATGTTGGGTGCATTGAAGGTGGCACGTGGCAGTTCATGAATGGCATCCAGCTTGGCCATCATGACAGGTCATTGGAGTTGAGGCATCAACTCATGGGTTCTGCAAATGCTCTGAACTCGTTCCTGCTCCTCTCAGCCCTTTCTTCAGCAAGAGCTGATGGTGATGGGAGTCAGATGCCATTTCTCTGCTGGAGTTTCCTTCCACTCCCCAGCTGATACCAAAGACCCCTGCTCCTCCAACCAGACATAATAAGGGCCATGGGACAAAGACACCTCAATTCTTCCTTCACTAGGCTAGAGCCAAAATGCCCATGAAGACCTTTCTACCCCCTCTTCTGGTCCCCATCAGTGTCCGTCTCAAGGTGCAGCTGGATAGGGCCGACTGCAGCAAGATGACAAGGGTTAAACTCTTTCTTGGCAGGCTGGGAGGACGCCGTGTGATTTCTCAAAGCCGTGCGCACCCGGAGAGGAAGGCAGGCCCTTGCTAATGTATGCGCAGCTTCAGTGAAACTAAAAATAGCCGGGATCTGAGACCGTTCTTCCAGGATTTCACAGGCGCTCACCCAATTTTTAGTTCCTTCTTCTCAAACGGATGGCAAAACGAAGGCGACAGTCTCAACCCTTGTGCAAAGCTGCCACGTTGAGAGCCTTGCTCCAGGGATGCCTTTGACCCTGCGGCACAGACGAGCCGGGGATGTGCTGCTGAACGTCCCAGATCCGTGACAGTCCCTTTCAAGCCTGAGCAGCACCCGGAGGATTTGCTGGCCCTGGGGAGCCCTGGTGCTTTGCTCTGCAGCAGTGTGTGCCAGGAAGGGGACGCAAGCAGTGGGCAGAGCATGTTGCAGCTGGAACAAGCTCCAACCCTGGCAGCTCTGCAGCAGGCAGGGGCTTTTTTTCAGCCTCATCAGGTCCTTAAGAATCAGCCCCCCTTTTCCTAGGCAGGGTCCTCTCTCCCTAAACTGCTCCTGGCTGGTGTCTTTCTGGTGTGCTGTGAAAAAATCCCCTTTCACTGGAACATTTACCTCCTCAGCCACTGTCCATGGGGGTTAGGAGAAGCTTTGCTGTATGGAAAAGTCTTGTCTAGTGATTTGACGTCCTGCTTCAGCATCAGTGACCTTGATGGCCAGAGAGACAGTAAATACTCTAAATTAAGTGAATACTATCCTAGAATCGTATCAGTTCTTATATCAGTTCCCTGATCTCCCAGCCGAAGATGTGACTCCCTCGTCTTCCCCAGCAGCCAGAGCCTGGGAATAGGAAATGTTTCCATCCGAGCGAGGGGACCAGCTCCCAGTCGTGTTCCTCTTTGGCTCTGGGGTCCACATCACTTTTTGAGGCTTTAGACCACAAGCATCCTGCTGTCTCTGTTCAGATCTGTGGACCTGCTACCCCAAACTAGTTTGTTAAATCACTCAGGAAGTGGAAGAGAAACCTAGCACATTATATCTTCATCTCCAGGGGACTCACAGCTAGTTAAAGCCATTGCTTTCTCCTCTGCTGCTCTGCATCCTCCACCAAGAGATCTTGGAGGCTTACAAACAACCGTGAGGCAATGAAGATGTGTCCCTGTCTTTGGCTGGCCTCCCAGACCAATGCAAACTTCTCCTCTCTTGAGATACCCTGCGGTGAGTCCAGGTGATACCAAATCACCTCTCGAGACCATCTGGGTTAAGTACTGCAATGTGGCTTATCCTATAGAAAGGGCAAGGTGACTATTTCCATGTGTCCCTGTAGCATCGTGCCCTTAAATACTCATATTTTGGGAGCCCTCAGGCATTTCTCCGGAATTGCCCTGAAACTTCCCTTGCTTGGAGCCAAGGCAAGTCAATCAAAAGACCTCCGCTTACTTTCAAGGCTTTCCACTGCATCTGTTCCTGTAGGGCTTACTGGACTGGGACCAGTTTTATTTCCAAAAGGAAAGCCCTGACATTAAAACCTATTAGCTCAAACATACTTGAAGTGAAAATTCAGTCTGAGTTCAACTTCCTTCTTTCTGTGTAAAGCTATTTAACAGCTTTGATTTAAAACAGAAGGCTTTGCCGGAGGCGATAGCACTAGGTGTCGGAGCACACTATAAGTAAATAAGTATGTGTAAAATAGGAAAGGGACTGGGGCTTAAGTATTCATAACTAATTTTGGGGGGAAATCTGTGATAAAAGCGAGCATTTAGTTCAATACTAGGATGCGAGATCATCCCACATGTGATAGATGCTGTGACATGTCTCTGCAGCACCCATCACTTTGATACCCCACTGCAGCCCCTGCTACCCTGCCTGCTCCTTTACACACACAGAGATGCTTCCCACATTAAAATCAAAAAAGTGCATTCATACCCTGGTGCTGAAGAGGTCTTTGGGTTGGGTTTCTTTTCTGTTTTAGGACTCTACACCTCACAAAATAATTGACAAGTAAAAACATAAACATGATTTCTACCAGCCTGGCTCAAAACTGTAGTAGCTCACGCTACAAAGCTATTCTCTGATGCTGTATTGATTTACCAAGCAAAGATCTGGAAACAGGGATTCTGCAACCTGGATATCAAGGGGAGTCCTGCAGCCCGTGGGACACAGGCAAGGAGAGGCTGCCTGGGGACAGCTGCTTGCAAAATCGGGTTGTCGTGAATATACCAACGACACATTCATAACGGTTTTTGCAAATAAAGAAATACTGGCTCTGGCTAAGCATGGATATTTCAGTAACAGTCCAGATTTGGGAAAGTTTGACAAATTAGTGCCGGAAAGTAGGGCTGCTTAGGGCTAGCACTTTGTTATGATTTGTTTCTCTTCTTCTGGTTGTGATCTTTCAGTCTGTGAGTCAGAGAAAACTACTCTGCAGCTAGGCAAGGAGAATTGTCACAAAGATGAATCCCAGAAGCATCCTCCGGCTTGAGCAACATGGATACAGGCAGCTCACGTATTTTTTTGGTCTCTGGAGCTTTAGCTGCAGTGATGCTCCTGCCCCAGTTTTCTGCCCCATGCACCTGATGGAGGTTATGACCCTGGTATCTGTCAGCAGGAGGAAATGCACACCTGCAGCTCTGCCATGTGGTCTCACAGTCTCAAATATCTGCTTAAACCATCAGTAAAAAGGGAATTGAACAAAGACCGTGGACGATATCCCTGAGGAGACGATATAGGTGTATGTCCCATTCGGCTGGCATTGCAACCGAAGCAATAGTGTCTGGGAACATTACTCTGAAATTATGAATCAGAGCTCCCTGATTTGTGTATCAGAGTCCCCAAATTATCAGCCACAAGTTAAATCATTCTGCAGACATCAAAGCTGCAGGAACTGGATCCTAAAAATCCTGCAGTATCACTATTTTATTGTCACTCTCCAACTATTTGATGGAATTGAGTCTTTTCAAGGAGGTTTGATTTGTAGACTTTCTTTAAATAGTGAGAATTATCTTAGGCTGAAAATAATTTCCAAAATTATTGTGGTTAAGTGCTGGAACAGGTTGCCCAGAGAGGTTGTGGAGTCTCCATCCTTGGAGATTTTCAAAACTCAACTGCACAAGGCCCTGACCAGCCTTCTCTAACTTCAAAGTTAGAGGGGCAGCTTGCTCCAGAGACCTCTAGAAGTCCCTTCCAACGTAAATTATTCTATCACTCTATGATGTGATCCTCCCCAAAGTACGATTTGCAACATGAATCAGATGCCTCTTTCGTGGTTGGTATATAGTAAAGCCATCTGTGCTTTCAAACAGCTTTAAACTGGCTTAGAATACAAAATTATTACGGTTTCTCCTGCTCAGCAAAGACTGGTGCTATCACTCTTTCTAGTAGATACTTTAGTTGCAAATAGTATTTCACAAAAAGCAAGACTTTCTAATATAAATGGACGTTCAAGTATCATCCCCTCTCAAATACATGCATTTACAGAATAAGGTTGTGAATTCACATCAAGCCCAGTATTTTCCCTGAAGTGGTGGTTATGACCTCTATGAAGTAGGGGTATTCAGAAAGTTTGACTTGACTTGACCCTTTGGCTTTAAAGGGAACAGATCTTGGCTAATGCTTTTGAGAATCTCACTCACAGAGAGGTTTTTGAGCAGGGATAAGGAAATAACAAGCCAACAGGATCATATGGATACCAGAAAACATGAAAAGAGATTGAAGCAGGCACAGTTTAGCTCAAAAATGTTAATATAGGCCAAATAATAAAATTTTCTCACCTTGGTGAAATTATTGTTTTGTAATGTTCTTGTGAGTGACTCCTAAGCCTGATCCTGGATCACAGTGATGTTGTGATAAGTTAGAAGGTGGATGAAGTCTCATATTGGAGTTCCAGGTTCAGCACTGAGATGACGGTCTGTGTCTGAAGAAAGACAGTGTCCTCCATGACCTACTAGTCTACAGAACTCATTAATGATGTCATGCCACACATTTAAGCTTTTTAAGTGTCTCTAAGGCATGGAATAAGCTTGGTTTAGGTTCAGCAACATTCTCCTCCAATAAGCAAGACAAGGCAGGGAGTGGAGATTATCAATTAATAGGAGCTGAGAGAAGCAATTGACTAAGTAAGAGGTAGTTGTACACTGAAGCATGTTTACCAGGCAGGAGAGGGCAGAAACTGCAACACATGATGAACACGCTTCTTGCTGCATTTTATTCATTCTTAGGTATAAACCATATCAAGAAATGCCAAAAGTGGCAAGATTTCAGAAAGTTAGATTCTGAAAACCAAGGCCCATCAAAATGATGAGAGATTTAGTCATATGCGGTTGGGATGACGTCTGAGGATGCTGGATTAAAGGAAGGGTTTGTGCACTGCTTGCTTAGTTCTCTGAGAAGACTGAAGGTGCCCTTTCTTGCTTTTGAGATGGCAGGTGATCTTTCCCAGTTTAGTAGTGGTCCCCAGCTCAGTTTTGACCCAAGACAACCTGCAGTGGTGTAAATAAGTCCTGCACACCCTTTGAGGATTAGCCCAAGCCAGGAACCATTCCCCAGGGGCAGTTTGGATGCAGCCCCTTGTTCTGGAGGAATTTGATGCCGTGGATGCAGCCAGATGAAGCTGTGGTACATTGACACCTGGATGGGGCCCATATTTACTACTTTGATACTCGAACTAGGAACAATAATTATCCATCTGTGAATCCTTATCGCTAACTTGCAACATTATAGCAAAGAAAAAAATCACTAACAAATGTTGATATTGAGCACGCTAATTGTGATGGTAACTGTAAGTTTGATTTTGATTTTTTTAATAGCATTTTACTTTCATGCTCCCCTGTTGCTTGAACGCGGCATCTTATACTCCTTTTATATCTGTTAGAATGAAAATATTTCATTAAAATTAAAAAAGCGGGCCAAAGCCGCAGCTGGTGTAAATTGCTGGAGCCCTGTGGATGCCAGCTTGCTCCAGCTGAGATCTGGCCTTACATAACCTCATTTTAAGGGTACGTTCAGGCAGCCTCTGCTGCAAGCCTTCCAGCTGAGCAGTTACACATGTCCTGATTTCCTCCCTTCCAAGGAATGGGCTTTTAATCTGTAAACACCCTCTAGTGCATAAGGATAATGGCCCCTTGCAAGACTTAGCAGGAGTGCATGCGGAGGAGGTGGCAGGAAGGTGAGCCCTCAGCTGAATAACTCACCCCATCCCACCCCTCTTCTTCTAGGAGGGAGCACCAGGGAGATGCATGGGATGGTGAGGAAGACGGTGTCCATCCATACGGTGTGCATTGCTACCATGACACCTAGGACACAACCACACCTCTGTAGTGCCATGGCAAAGTAGGGTTGTCCAGAGAGATGTGGAGGAGGTTAGTGAGATGCTGGAAAGGGTGTTGTACCTGTTTCCCTCCTCCCTGTATTGATCAATCCTACTCATCCAAAGGGGCATGTAAAGTGCTGCAGGTATAAGTTGCAACCTACTCAACAGAGTTTATTTTCTGAGCTCCTCCTTTCCCCGGAGGTCTGTTTCTGGCTTCTCAAGTGTACTCTCCCATTTTTCAAGCCAGGGTTTGCTTTTCTGAAAGCAGCAGTAGACTTGGCTGTGCTTGGCCAAGAAGAGTTTCCCCACCTGGAGTTGTTGGGAGTGGTCTGAGTACCCCAAATCCTATTCCTTTCCATTTTTCCATATATCTATGCTAGCAAACTAGGCAATCTTAAGGCCTGCTTATGGGCACTGGGCATCATGCTGCTAAACTTTTATTATAATCACTGGATTGGTCAAGGCTTACTAGCATTGTCTCAAGTAATCATAACCTGAGCAGGGTTCAGGACTCCATAGGGACCAAGATCATTCCCAATACTGAGTCTGAAGGCAGCTACCTGGTTTTGGAGGATGACAGACTTCATTTCTGTGGTCAGTCCTGCCCCATTGGCCTCAGGAAAAGTGATCAGGCCCCTGTCCTTTGTTGACTATTGTAGATACAGTGTGAGATTCCTGACCTAGGTCAGCTTGTGGATGTGTGAGACAAGCCATCAGGACTCCTTTTCCCTCAGAACATAGCCCAGGGCCTGTGCTGATGTGCCTTGCCATGCTCCTGCATCTCTCTTACACATCAGCATCCTCTTAATTTCAAGCCCATCTGTTGCCTGAGGCATCCTCCTACACTTTTTCTACTGGTGATATTCAGAGCCACCTCTGCAAATCGAACAGTGCCAAGGCACAGGCACAATCCTGTAATAGTTCACCCCGTTAAATTGTCAGCACAGTCTCTGGCAATTTTGGCCAAGGCCAACTAGCATGGAAGTAGCCACATGGAGTCGAGTCATGCCAGCTGGCCAAGGACAAAGGCTGGTGTTTGGTGTGCTTTGTTTAATGGTATAGACAGAGCCTCTCACTCCATAATCCTATCTCTGGACATTTCTGCTACCTTCTCTTGCTGATCAGCCTCTGTCATCCACATGAAGCATCTTTTTCCATAGCACTTGGGGTGTTTTGGGGTTTTTTTTACAGTAGGAGCATCTCCTCTTCTCCTTCCTGGTGGCATCCTGGGATGTTCTCCAGAGATTGTTTGACCACATTTCTGGAGCCAATGGCTTTGGCTCCTTGAAAACGGGCTTTGGCTCCTTAAAAATGTGCTTTGGCGCAGGGACAGCAGTGACTTTTCCCCACGCAGTTTGTGTGCTACTGCGACATACGTAGTAAATAAGCGTGAGGGTAATTATACCAAGAGGAATTCTGGGAACCCTGCCAGAATGGAGGGGACATCCAATCCTTTGTGCATTTAAAGAAAATCACCCCGAATCCCCCTCCCAACCCCAAATTAGTTCTATCTCTTGAAGCCATGATGCGATTTAGAACTAAAAATACATGCATGCACACAAATACACACACTTGTATATAAAAATAGCCAGTGTTCAAAAAATAAAAAGCCCAAAGTTAGGCTCCTGTATCCAAAATTAAGCTCTTAAATAAATAAATTAGGCTGATTTTCAAAAGCAGAGAGCGGTGAATGGCTTTCACTGACATAAGAGGAAGCATCGTGTTGCTAAAGATTGAAGATCAGGCCTGAATATGGATTTGAAAGTCTAATTATAGAATCCTGTTTGCTACCAGCTTGACCGAGAACAACAAATTTCAGGTGAAATGACATTGATTTTTTTTTTCTTCAGAGTTTGTCTACACTTAACCACTAGTAAAGTTAGGAAAAAGCCCTCAAACAAGTAAATAAAATACCACAAAGAAGAAACAGATGTACTGGAATAAAACTGCTTACACTGGTGCTGCACATTTGTGTTCGGAAACAGGGTTAAGCATTACCAATGTTGCAGCTGGGTGAAATTTATATTGATTAATTAAACAGGTATTTATTAGTTTTTCGAAGCCTACCAGGTAGAAATACTGCTTTTGCCAGTTACTCTCACACATTCTCTGCTGAAAACCCCCCAGTCAACTGGCATCAAGGACAAATGGGTTTTACTCCCCCCTTTCCTCTCTGTGTCATATTTGGGTCTGAAGGGTGCTAAAGAGAGAGTGCCATAGTTTTGCATGGACCGCAAAGAGAGTACAAAGGGAATTTCATTTCCCTTCAGCTGCAAATGGTCCTTGGAGCTGTTTTGCTCACACGTTGTTCGTTCTGAAAGCTGTGACCTTTTGCTGGCCAAAATTATGGCAAAGGATTCCCAAGGTTACAATCCTATGTGGCAGTTGGATAGGGATGGATTTATCCTCCTGGGTCTTCCAGCACAGATCAGGTTGGGCAGGGCTGGGCTGTACAGTGTCAGGGAAGTATGTCCACCCTGGATGGAGGACCAAGAGCAGGCAGAGCGGTACTCCACTCACGTGTTTGTGTTGTGGTGCTTAGAGGCTGGGGACAGCACTAAAAGATCTGGGTGCTGATGCCAGAAGACTTTGGGAGAGCCCTTTTTGTGCTCTGTGACTCAATTTTCCCACCTGTAGAAGGAGCACAGTACAGTTGACCTTTGCAAAAGGCTGTAGACTCAACAACCAAGAGAATGTGGTGTTACTGTCATTGTCATTGTTCTGTCCATTGATGGAGACAGGACCATGGCATTACATTTATCCAATGCATTTCTACGTCCTTTTATGCACGCTGCCTCCATAAATTGGTGGCATGTCCTCTCACTGTGACCAGTTAGAAATATTCATGCTTAAACTATGTGGATGGTGGTGAATCCCTAGAGATCAAGGAGAAATCATTGCAGGACATGGTGTGCCTTATGTTAGTTTCTTCTTAATCTTTTTTGAGGGACTCAGTGCCATTGTTATAGTTTGGTTCTGCCAACCCAGAGTGCTCAGAAAAGTAAAGACAGTCTTAAAAGTAACCAGAAACTGGAGACAGTTGGTGGGGACAGTGATGTGGCAGAGTAGAAATCTAGCAAACGTGAGCTGTAAGAAGGGACTGAAAGAAATAGGGTTTTTTAGGCTGAAGAGAAGATGACAGAGGGTTTACATGGTAAGTAGGTGCAAACAGGTACATGACTGCCGCAGGGTGAAAATGAACAAATTCTTTCCTTGTCCATGGCTGGGATGATGAGAATTAGTGGCTTAACCTTCAGAAGAGGAGTTCAGTTTTCCTGTACTAGCAGGAATGAGAGATCTGGGAAGGGGAGGCCAAGCAAGACTACAGGGCAGTTTTGGTGAATATCTCTCTGGAAAGACTTCAGCAAAGCTGATGCTGTCTTTGCCCAAATGCACTTGAGCAGCACCTTATGGGCACCATCACCGTGGTTTTTTGGTGGCTCTGTGTCACTGATATTATAAAATCCATTTGCATGCTCCTTTTCTCTGCATTCTCCTTGAGCCATTACACCTCACTGTCCCCAACTTTGCCTTTCCAGCTAAACTACATTTATTTAAATTCTTGCAAGCGTGAAGGGAAGGCAGGATTCCCGTGTCATCCTGCAGCTTCTGGGGTTGGGTGCTTCCAGGGAAATGCTGAGTACAGGCAGTGGCCTTGGGCATGTTGGGGAGTGGGAGGAGGACTGGTGTCCATGAGGGAGCAGGTGGCTCCACGAGCATTTCCACCCCGTGCAGGCTCTGCTGGGGATGTCACACCAGTGTCACCAGTGTCGTGTATGACTGGCATAGCATTTTATCGAGTGTCGAGCCCCATCTGGTGGCTTTTCGGCGTCACTTTTCGTGTCCTTGTGGCTTCTTTCGGGATTTTTCATTTTCTGTGCTTGTGAACTGCAAATGGGAAGGACAAGGTGCTTGAGAAAGGGCAGGGCTTGCAGAGCTACCTCTGCTTCTCCCTCAGCTCCCTGTCCCTGGGCGTAATTTGGAGATACAGAGGCTGTCGAGGCTTATGTCCTTTCCTCCTGGTATTCCTTGCTGTGCAATCTCTCCCTAAGTGGCAAGGAATGATCTAATCGTTTTGGCGAAACCCCAGTTTGTGCTGTGAACCCCTCCCAGAGCTTCCAGAAGGCACTTCATCCCACCGTCATGCTGGCATCTGAGGTGGGACAGATGAACAGTCCCGGGAGGGGACATTTCTCTCCATTGACTAATTCAGATGACCAACTTTAGGATCGACGTTAGGTGGAACAATTCCAATCCCAAATTTCAGAGCACAAGGTTACAGCCATCACTCAGGATGAGAAGGAAAAAAGACCCAATATTAGATCATTAACATCAGCAAGCATTGGAAAGAACCCTGTTAGGAGGTGCTTCCTTTCTTAAATGGCATGAGTCCCGTGACATCTGGGCACCCTGTGCTACCCTGACTGGATCACCTCTGTTCACAAAGGTTGGCCAAAGGTTCCATGAAGGCAAATTGTGTCCCCAGGGAAAGGTTTGCAGATCTCCTTGCACAACTGCCATGGAAACAGATGATAGAGCAGTACCTGTCCATGCATGAGGCACCTCCTTCCAGTCCAACGTTGCCTAAAGTCTCAATAGCTGACCAGTGGCAAGCTGTGGCCTTTTGCATTTGTGGGTCACACATATGCTGAAGGTGAAGGTGGTGTTTCATTGCTCCTCCTGTGATGAAATGCGGTCAAATCTCTGGGGTCTGTGAGGGAAGCTCCTTACTAGAGTGCTGAAGGGACTTATACAATCTGTCAAGCCACCGCCAAGTGTCACGACCAGCATTTGTCAAGTAGCTTCTCCTCCTTATGAGAACAAAGTGAGGGAGTTATTTTCTTGTACAAATGTTTCATGAGCATTTGAAACCCCTCATGCTTCACAATTAGGTGGTGCAAGTGAAAGGTTTCCCACTCTCACAATACAAAATATTGCAGGAGATGATGTTAGAGCCCTGTAGACACTCCAGACACTCCATTTCACCCAGACAACCTTCCTCTGCCCATCCAGCTGGCCCACAGCCCTGTTCCCCTCGGGTTCTGATGTATGCCAAAGTCTCATGCTCAGTTTTTCCTCCTGTTTTGTGCAGGTATATCCGAACTATGTACCTGGGGATCCAGAGCCAGAGGCGGAAGGAACACCAGCGGCGTTTCTACTGGGCTATGATGTATGAATATGCAGACGTAAATATGTTGCGCCTCCTGGAAACTTTCCTCGAGAGCGCCCCTCAACTGGTGCTACAGCTCTGCATAATGATCCAAAAGAACCGTGCAGAAGCATTACCATGTAAGTGGCCCCCTCGTCCCCCCCCTCCCCATCCTCCCAGCCTCCCCCCTCTGATCCCATGCTCAGCTGCCAATGGATGTTTTGCTAACTGTCCGTCCTACGCAACCTGGCGTGTAAGGGGCTGCCACTTTGGACAAATCTCATTCCAGCTCCGCGGTGCATTTGCTGGGTAAAATTTCTGCTCTTTTCGCTGAGAAAAAAAACCAACAATATCAATCAAAAAATGAGATTCAGCTCTTCCACGCCCAGTCCAGTCTAAAGAAATGATGGTGTTATCAAGAGTCTCTGCTACTATGGCAAGTGTCATCATTTGTTTGCCGCCTGGTACTGGGCAAACGCAATCCTTCTCTGCCTCAGTTTCCCTCCTTACCTAAGTAGGATGATGAAACTGGCCAAATCTGAATTTGTTTTGTGAGGACAAAGACTTCAATGCCTGTGCAGTGCTCTGATGGTGTGAAGTGTAGTATAAGGTTCTTGGTTTTATAGATAAAGGTTGCAGGACCTTTAAGTCTTGGTCATTGGTACCATGGTTCTCAGCAAATCCAAGAAAAGAGGAGAGGGGAAAGGCAGTGGAGGGGATTGTGTAGAGACAGAGATGTTGTAGTGCAGGTATCACTGCAAAGGTAGATAGATGAGCAGAGGCTGGGAAGAAGCCACAGAGAAGAATTTGTCAATTTTGATGTCCTTTGCTGCAGTGATGTCCTGAGCTTGGGGCATTCACCCCAGTCAAGAGGTATATGCCCCTGTCCCAGCCCTGGGGTGAGCAGCTCTACCAGTCCATGCCCATGGGAATGCTTGCTGCCTAAGGGTCACCAGCTTGAGGGAGAACTGTCCTTTCCAAGGACCAACAGTGGTATCATCTGATGAGCTGCTGGGTTATTCAGCCCCTGCTCAATTCACACACAAGGGATGACACTTGGCTTCCCAAGACAGAGACTGGCATGCCATTTCTGGCAGACCTGAGACGTTTCTTGGAGCTAGGGTTGGAACCGGGCAGTTCTTCAGGGTTAAATTTTGCTAGTTGGACCAACCAAGGTCACCACTATTTAGAGCACTGGTAAGTTGGATTACTCTCCCCTTCCTCCATACCTTAAGCATGTCCATCACAGTTGCTTATAGATGCCTGCCTCCCTTCTCATATTTATGCAGTCTTTTTCTGAAATCTCTCATCGCAAGCTCTCCAGGCCTCCAAAGTGCTGACATGATGAACATGCCTTTCTACAACTCCTGCTAGATCTGCTCACATTTGCCAGCACCTTTTTCCTGCTTCTTCCAACATTATTAACCCTACTAAAAATGTATAAATCATAACCTAAGAGGCTTGCCAGGGCGTTACGCAGATTGTTGGACTCGCTACAGAAAGCGCTGGGTGAAGTTTGCTGTCCTCTGTTGTGCTGGAAGCCAGACGACACGGCTGAATAATCCCTCTAGGCTTTCAAATCTACTGCTTATTCAGTTTGCCACTTCCAGGCATGGCTGCCTAATCCACCGAACAAGCTGCATCATTTTTCAACCCCCCCCTTCTTCAGCTATGCAGTTCCTCCGTTCCTCCACCACACCGAGCAAGCTGCGCTCTCTTCCAAGGCAATGCACGTCCCCGCCTGCCTTCCTGAGCCCTGGAGGGCTCTTTGCCTGCCACGCTCCAGCAGCCGAGCTCTCAGGGTCCCCAGTGCACCCTCTCCCTGCCTCCCTCCCTGCCTGTGCCAGAGATGCGGTCGTGCATCTCGGGGCTGCGTGCTGAGCAGTGGGCACTGCTGATGGATACGAGCAGCAGAGCTTGCTCAGTGCTCCTGACTCAGGTGCAAGGTTTTCTAGAGCTCCTCCATGCCCGTTTGGTGCTTCTGTCTTCTTCCTCCTCCCGGCCAGTACCTAATTATGTAAAAGGAAATTAAATGCTGAGAGGAGCCGTTGTGAAAGGGAACATCAAAGATTTCCCTTAAAGGAGGCAGAAACCAAAGAAGATGGATATTGTTAGGAAAGCAGCGTGTTTAAAAATCAAATCAAGTCTCTCCTGGCTCATCACGTCTATGTGAGCGTGGCTCATCACAGGAAGAGGCCAATTCTGTCTCTGAACAGGGACAGTATCAGCTGCGTCACTGATGGATGCACACTGGCAAAATGGCCCAAAGCAGGGCGTATAAACCCAAGTACAGCCCGTGCTAATGTGTCCAGACTCCAGCTATTTCCACACAGTTCACACAGTCTCTTATGGATTCATTCAGTGCTAGAACAAGGTCAATTTACTATTTTATATGGTATACATCCCTCCTCCAAGCCCCAGTCCTCCCTGCTCTTAAAGTTGCAATGTCAAGCCCAGTGCAGGAAGCCAAGCCAGGCTCCAGTCTTCTCCAAATGGGTCAACTAATGTCTCCTCCTATTAAGAAGCTTTAGAAAGGGAGTTACTGGAATGGCTATCAGGAAGTTTTGCTTTTTTCTTCTAGTTCCCATGTTAAGACAACTGTTGAGGTAAGAAGAGTGAATACACTGGAGGTCTTTACTCAAACCCAGCACATCTCCTCCAGAGATGTTTAGGAGCATGGTGACAGAAAGGGTTGGTCTTGCCTGTTGTGGTTGCAGTGAGTAAGGAAGGACTGTGAGGACTAGTAGAAGAGGCTGCAGTCAGGATAATGCTTAATTTCGTGGTTTCCATGTCTATTGGGTGGGTGGAAGAAAGAGAAGACTCACCATGCCTTGCAAACCCCACTTTACCTTGAAAGGTACATGTTTGAACGGGTTGGGTGGAACCTGTGTTTATTGCTCCTTCAGTGCTCAAAGAACAGACCAGTTTCACTAATGGGCCCCTGCTCACCCTAGAGTTAGCTTCTCCTGCATCTTCCAGCAGCAGAAGTGCTGGGGCTGGAATTTGAGGTCAAGTCCCAACCTCAGCTTGGGACAACACCCCTGGAGTCTTATGAAGTTCAGGATTCGTTCCTTCATCATATCCGTAGCACAAGGCAGACCAGATCTCAGCTTAGCTGATGTTGCCCGATGACTCGGGAAGAGCAGAAAATAGCACAGAGAGAAAAGAGGTAAGAACTTTGTGTACTCCATCAGGTGAGAAGGTCTGACCTGGAAGGTGCACGCTGAGAGCCAGGGCTGGAGTGCTTTGTGCTGCAGCTGCTGGGACAAATGGGTCGACATCAGCTCCTGAACATGCATAAGGAAGGAGCTTGCATTGGTATGCAGGGCCTTTGTGAGCAATTCATCTGCTACAACCACAGCTGTCTGGGTCCAAAACAGAGCCAACGGAAGGTGAAGGAGGAAGGATGCCTCCAAAAGATGGATCAGCCTGTGTCCAAAGCAGCTGAAGGAGGTGAGATGAGATGCTCGCCTTTCTTCAGGGAAGCTAGACAGAAGCTAGGTGATGGATTTAGACCTACCCTTAAGATCAGGCAAAAGGAAGTGATGGCACTTTGAAGAGGACACAGCCTTGTCCCTCAGTCACTGTAACTGTCCTCGAGATTTTGGAGAGGATAGTATGCAAGGGTGGCCATCTCCATCACATTCCTGGACAGCACTGGCCGGAGGACTTCCTTGATTTAAATAACATGGTGTATTTGTGGGGGGAAACATAATATTAACAACAACAAAAAAATAGCAACCAATATCTTCATTTCATAATCACTCCTAGCAGATAATCCACCTCACTTCTTGCAGAATAAACCATCCTTAACCCACTTCACGCTGCAGAGGTGCCTGTTCCTCTGCCCTAAATGGAAAGGAGTACGTATAACCAGCTTAAAGCCGACACCCAACTTCTAGGCAGTTGGTGAAGTGAGAAGGATTCCAGTTTTTCAGTATAAATATCCTCTGAAAGAGGTTTCCTTTTACTTAATTTTGTGATGTGGCTATTTTAAGACTTAATGAGATTTAGCCAAACCTCTAACAACCTTCCACTCATGTCACGAATGCTTTATGCAATGCTTTTGCTGGGAATTTGCCTTGTGAGCGTGCAGTATTCAGCGCAGCGTTTTCCCCCCAAAAGGACTGTCTATCCACCGATGCTGTGCCGATCTCCTCTATAACCCTGCTGTTGACCTGAAAGAGATTTGCAGTGTAAGCCTTCCTTATGCAAAGTCCTGTTGAAATCTCTGGGATTTTGCAAGGTGTCTACATTCCCTGCAGCCCACAATAAGTAGTCCGAAGCTGCTCATATATTTAAGAAAAGCAACATTAGCTTCAGTTTTTCTGGGGGGGGTGCTGTTTTAGACTTTAGACATCTCAGCTACAGATGTGTTGGCTACAGAATTACCCTGGTGGCATTTGCAAATAACATACCCAAATCTACTTTTCCCTCCCAAAGCAAAGTCCTGTTTTATCATGTCCTTACTTTTTCTGTACTATGTCTGGGGCCCATTTATGAACAGGGCTTGTCCTTTTTTGCAGGGGCACTCTTAAAATGCTGTTCCCTGTTCCTTAGGTTAGAAAACCTAACTGGTCTTTGTGGGCTATTGGAGGAGGAGCAGCAGGAGTGGGTTAGCTGTTGTCCTCACTGCCCAGAGAAGGCATTCTCTGTCGAGCTGAGTGGGTTCAGGATGAGCGAACCTCAAATTAAACACTCCTGCACCTGAGTGAGAGGTTTCCTGTGTGGGTGATAATGAGTTAAGTCTAATGTGGAGATAATTTTTTCAGTTCATTTTCCCCTGATGACAGGTTGATAGTTAACCAAAAATATGCTGTGAATAATGGATACTCTGAGAACTACATACTGTCTGAAAAGTCCTCTTAGATGTATTCATAGGGTAGGAAATAACCCAAAATACCATGAGTTGAGGAATAGTTTGAGATCTAACAACAAGGCCATATCTAAAGGAAAACAAATGAACAAATTACTTCTTACTCAGTCCCCTTCCCACTCACACCTTAAAGATCAAAGTAACCTTCTTAGCGGGGGCAACCAAGTTAGAAAGGGAGCCTTCAGCTTTTAGTTGCCCAACAGTGTGATTTTCAAATGTGATCAACAGTGGCCTGAATGTAACTGAAGAGACTAAAACTCCCATGGCTCCACTGAAAGTGGAAAGAGACTCATTAGACTTGAAATCTCATCCTACAAGTAGCACTGCTGATTGAAGGAGCACTAGAAGTTAGTGCAAGATCCTTCATGCTGGCCTGGGCCAAGCAGATACAACCATCAGAGAGCCCAGCAGAAGTGGCACCAGCATTGACATCCATCATCACCACTGTTGCCCTGTTAGCATGGACCTGACATGGTTTTGGCTTGGACCAGCTAACTCTGAGCCAAAACATTCCCAAGGACTGCTTGGGAGTGAGCACAGACCAGGGACCATTCCCAGCAGGCAGCTGGACATGACCACCTTCAGATGGCAAGAAATGAGGTATGGATATGGATAGGGCCTGCTGGTTTTAGGCCTGGAGAACAATCCCTTCAAGTACTTGGTTCTCGGTAGAGGTGCAGCCACAGAGGACCATGGATGGGACATGCCATGCTGGATGGAAAAGTATGTGGAGGGGAAAGTGCTTGTTGTGGGGTCTTGCTGCCTGTTTTCCAAAAGTGGTTTTCAATTTGGGTGTACCTAAATATATACCTTCCAACAGTGTTCAAACATGAATCTAAAACCCAAAATTCAAATCTCTGTGACTTCACTCCACAAAATTGTCCCTGTTTGTGCAGAGTCCCATACCAGAGTTACCCATTATAAATAAGCCATGGATCACCCTTTGTACACCGGCATCAGATTCCACAGGGATCGGTACAAAAGAGACTGACATGTCATCTACAGACCCTGTTTGGGATGGGTGAGACATTGATGCAGGCACAAGCACAGTCCTTTTCCTCCAGAAGCAGAAATCCTCCTTGCTTTTCTGACCAGTGTATTTTTCCTGAGATCCAGCAAGATAACTGCAATGTATGCCTAAAAAAGTTGTCTCCTTATGGAGTCATCAGCAACAGGAGATGGTGTGGGGGTAAGGTCTACCAGAGTCACACTCTAGGCTTTGACTTGGGCTGTGAGACAGATCATAAGGAAAAAAGGCCCTAAAACTTTCCCCATGGGGTTGAAGGCGTATTCTTTCTCCTTCTCTCTCATGCTATTCCTTGGGGAATAAAAGAAATGGGAGACCTCCATCACACAGCCCTGCTTCCCTGTGACAGAATAGACATGAGCAGAAAAGCAGTTGCTCATTGCCATGTGGGCAAGGGAAAAGGACTCCACCAGCTGTGTGCTTGCTGAAGGGGCTTGGCAGGGAGGAACCGGGGTAATCTGCATTGAAAGTTTGTCCTGATTCAACCACAGTTTCCCTTTAAATGTTCATCAGCAGACCAAGGAGGAACCTCACAAAATGCCCAGATAACTCCAAACACATAAGCAGCTCGCCTGGGAGGCCACTCATATGACTCAAGTGCTTTGCCAGACTGGGGCATATGGCTCTGTTCCTGCCATCCCCTCCTTCTCACCAAAGCCGGATGACAGATAGCAATTTGGTGCCCTGCTTGAAATGAGTCACTGGTCCCGGGCCAATTCCCAGCAGCATCAAAAAGCCATCTCCACAGTTGGCAGTGGGCACTGAGGACGTCTTGCTCTGGCATGCTGAGAGCAGGCCAAGCCTGAGGCACGCTGGCAGTGAGCGGCATGGGGAAAGCTTGCCCTACCATCAGCCGTATTGTCCCAGCACAGTGGGGAAGGACTGGGTCCAGGAGCCTTTGAAGCCAGTGACAGCTTTTTTTTTCCTTTTTTTTTTTTTTTCTTTTCCCAATGGCCTTTGGAGCAAGCCCAAAGAGAGACGTCATCCCTTACCCGGTCCCCACCTGCAGCTTCTCTGTCCACCACCTTGCCATAGCTCTCGGTCTGTTATTTTGGAGTGCTGATGAAAAACCTTCTGTTCCATACCACGTGCCACCATCACGCATATGACACGCCACAGCCAATAAAGATGAGTCACCATTCACGGGACAGCACTGGCAGCAAGCCAGTGCTGCCAATTTTAGGCTTTGTAAGACTGTGGTAATCATTGGGAGGGGGTTACATCATCAGAGCACTACACAAGCATTAGTCCATGCTGTTCCCAGGAGCTGCAGGCCAGCTGGGAGACTGAGGCACAGAGAGAAAGTTTTGAGTAGCCTAAGGTCTTGGGAAGGATTTCTATGCTGCAGGCTCCTGGGGAGCAAGTTCATGCCAAACAGATTCCAGGCAGGAAACTGAGGCTTTTTCAGGTTTTTCTGTGCTGCAGACTTTCTTGGAGACATATCTCTCATGGCAGATTCATGATTAGAGCAGAGGAAAAGGTGGCTGCACACCACTGTGCAGTTGGCTAGTAAAATGCATGGAAAGTCAACTCTTTTTGGTTTTAGGTTGCTCTAGTGTGCAACTCTGGGTTTCACGTCAGGCATCCGGGAGAGCATGCCAACTCTGGATAAACAGAGAGCACATAGCCACTCTGCAAAAACCTGGGGAAGATACAGGGCGGGTGCTGGGCAGGGACTTCTCTGTGTTTCCACTCCAATGTAGATGGAGCAGTTCAGGTTGATGCAAGTGGCTCAAAATCACTGAGTAATGAAGGAAAGAACTTTGTTGTTTCAGAAACTATCAATTGTTTTATATGATTAGCTTGGGGTGACAGTCCTGAGTCTGGGAGTGCAGCAGATGTACTGAGTCAGTAGAAAACTCCTGAAATGACTTTTGTCCTAAGTGGCATTTGACCAACCTCATGCTCTCAGTGCCCTCAGTACATTCATATCTTCACACGGCCGATCACTGACGAGGGACATCCACCAGGCATGGCTGTTTCCCTATCACAGGAGCCCATATCTGATCTACCCTAAGGTGCAAACAGACGTTTGCAGTAGGGGAATGGATACATGGTTTGATCTCAGCCTGTCCTTGGGGAAGGTGATGTTCATTAATCTTTTGAAGAGGCAGTCTCAACCCCATCTTGTACACATATGGACTTCTGAGAAGGCAAAAAGACCCAGGAGAGACAAACCAACATGAGCACGACTTTACGGGTGGACACTGGCGTGTCATTGAGTTCTGGTCTGCTACACATCACTTAGACCTTTGCAGAGCGTACAAAACACGGGAAGCAGAGGAAGAAACAAGTTCCTGCTGTTGTCCTTGGAAATCAGTCTCCCTGGTGCCTTCAGCTACCCCACTGCAAGACAGCACCAGCTGCACCACATCCGTTTTAGTCACTTTGTCACTCCCCCTCACAGAAATGCTCTGCCAGACTCACTCTAATGATGCCAGCCCTGTGTACTCTCCAGAAGTGTTGAGATGCTCCTTCTTTTCAGGAGACCAGTCACCTCACCTGCAATTATGCTAAGACAATTCCACCAATGGCCCCCTACACAATAACAAAGATTTACAAACCATAAGGTTAGCAAAGTGTGCACTGCTGACACATCTCCCCTAAACACACTGAATGAAGACCTCTGACATTGGCCAGTGAGTGTGAACCAAGTTGGGTTTTCTTCCTCTTCCCCATACAGTCAAAAGCATTTCCAGAACTGGGATGAAGTTATTTCTCTAATGGCCTGTGAATTTTCTGTGTCCAGGCCAAACTATTAACCAGAGGTGGTTTGTGGGATCCGTGTTTGGTACTGTCACAGACTGTTTGAAACATTGTCTTGATGTTGCCTCATCTCCAAGGAACTGGCTGCAGGAGCTGTATTTGTAGCAGGAAGTTCCTTCACTAAGTCCTGGCAGAAGATGTTGTTTCCTCAATCTGGTGACGAGTCTGTTGGGTTTCATCTCTGCTAATAAACTGAAACACATCAGAACATGAGCACAGCCACCAGATCTCGGTCATCCACGTGGTTCAGTTATCATCACAGTCTTTGGCACATTTTAGCCCACAGCAGCTAGCACCAACCCAAACAATTTCCAGGCATGGCTCAGGTATTAGCATGGGCCAAGGACAATTCCTAACAAACAGTCTGGATCGGGCCACCCTGTTTTGGAGGCTGAGACAGAGTAAAGACATGGATATAGCATTCAACAGAATTCAGCTTTTGCTCAGCTAATGATCTCTAGGCACAGGTTCCCAGGTTCAAAAGCTGACGCAGACCTGTGCTAGGGAAAAGAAATTCTCATGGTTATGTTCAGAAGCGGACAGCAGAACTCCTAGGGCTTTCCTTTCTAGTGCTGATGTGCTCCCCTATTTTTCAGAGTATTTTAGTCGCACCTGCAAGATTACGACATCCTTTCCACTTGTGCTAGGCAGATTGAAATTCTTCTCAATGGCTGTGGTTCTAATCTGAATTGAAAAAAGAATGCCAGGATAAAGATGATGTAACAAATATCAAATGTTCGGTGTTAAAATGCAAGTATATCTGTATGTGTCTGTGGAGTTGTGATGTTTCATTCCAACTATCTCTGCTCAGAACATAAAAACGGGTGGGGAAAGATTTTATTCTAAATCAAGCCATGTGTTGTTTTCCTGAGCAAGTTTTCCCATATTTCAGTTCATTCTAGTAGTGTTATAAGGTGTGTGTGTCTTCTAAAGGTTCCTAGCAGTAGAGTTCAACTCATCACTAGGTCTGAAAAATCTCAATGTAGGAGATTCGTTCTGATCTTTGCAGAGTGTGAATTGGGAGCAACTCGGATGGAGTCTGTGAAGATATTCAATATATTCAAGAATCTGAGCAAAGAATTGGCTGCTAAAAGTTGTGTCTAAAGTCTCTTTCACAAAGAACCAGCTGTTGAATGTGAAATATGATTTGTCCTCCAAGAGTAACTCCTCTTGGATTTTGTTAGTTTTGCCATCTTATTTTTCCCAGCTAATCACATGTTCAGTTTTTTTCTCCCCTGTTGCTCTGGGAAAGTCTATTTTAAATAGCAGAGGGAAAAAAACCCTGGATATCAGCAACGTACAACCACACAACACTGCACATCTAACCAAGAGGCCAAAAGAGCAGCACAGTCATCCTTGGGTGTCTTTAGTCTCTAGAGATCCATGGTGGATCCATGCTAATGGTGGTGCTTATCTCTTCATATTAATTATAAAGGTAGCTTAGGTTGACTTTTTTCTTATCTCAGGTGCCTGGTAAGATTTGGATGCCTCTGGGCCATGCTGATGGCCATGTAGATACAAGGCTCTGCTCAGGCTACTCTGAGCTCTGAACTGAGGTGAGAAGGGAGTGAGAACAAAAGGAACCAGAAAGTACACCAAGAAAAAGCAATGGAAGTCTACAGAGAAAACTCGTACACTTCTTTGCTGGTTGTGTTCCCTTCAGGTTGAACCAGGTTTCTGTGACAGACTCTACTGCCCTGTAACAGTGCCTACAAAGAGGGATTTTGGTCTGCACACATAGATTTAAATCCTGTCCTTGCTGGAGATGTTGTCAGGACATCCTGATGGAGCATTTCAGTTGAAGTCTCTTGGTGTCTTTCAAGGAGCTTCAAATCCTGTTGTCTATTGCTGTTCGCTTTTGGAGATTCAGGTGTGGGGTTTTTTTCAGTGTGATTCTGAGACGGCGGTTAAAGGCATTCAGAGTATCAGGAATTTAACTAAAGTCTTTATAATCACAGTGATGACTGTACAGAGGGTATCCCCCTCTGAATAGGGTGGCAATTCATATAGCCTTTGACAAAAATAGACACATATAAGAGTTTTCATGCTCTACTTCCAAACAACCTAAACTGTGCCCAGGAAATCCTGGCTGCTGCTCTCCCAGCACATTTCCACTGCAGAAATAGCCCAGGTGATTGGTACCTGGATAAATTTAGACCAGGCTCAGATCAGACCATCTCTCATTCCTGTATCTGTGGCATTAGAAGGCAGAGATGCACCTAATAGTTGGTGCTGAGCATCTCTATGAACCTCAATGCAGCCCTGCCCATGCTCTTTGGAGGATGCACTGTGGAAGGATGCACCGGGGCATGGTGGGAAGATCCTGGAGAGATACTGGCACTTGTGTAAGTTAGCCTGAGTCCTCACTGCAGGGAGTGTGGGTTACCAGGCTATGCAAACCCCAATTTAAGTGATAACAGCACCTGTTCTGTTGGAAACACCATCAAATGTAGGCCCACATCAACATCAAAAACACCATCAGTATGATTAATGACATTTCTGGTTAACTGGCCAAAAATTATAATGAAAAGAACTTTTTTATATTGACACCCCAAAAATAGCATCCACTGAAGTAGAACTGTTTGCTTTTGGTCAGAGGGGGACAGTGAATTATTTTCTTTACATTTTCTTAGCATTTAGGGGAAGCTTCAAAGTGAGGAGGAGTGATTTCAAAACAAATAACTACACATCACAAATAATCTCATAATAATGTCACATTAAAAGGGATTCCAAAGGAAAGATTATCCTGGTTGTGTGCCCCCCCTCTCCTCTACTCCATGATTGCCTCCAGCTTCTTTAGGACTGAAACTATTCACCAAACTCACTTCAGATTCCTGAGTGGTCTTAGACTCCTGTCATGCATTGCTCCCCCTGAAAAGTGTGATTTTGAAGTTAGTTTCCTCTAACTCCACCATTACACTCCCATCAGAGGCTCTGGGAGATGGATGGACCTTCAGAAGAGGGCTTTTCTCCATAAGGCAGGGTTTGCCCATCTAGTTATAGCAACAGTCATACTGGCATCTTCCTCAGACATAGCTTTGAGAGCATAGCTGAGAACAGATTCCTAGAAGGATTAACCTATACTGCCAGAATAACATTTTGCTGGCATAAAGCTGTCTACATGTCTGTATTGCACGTTAGCTGTAGCTGCCATACCTGGGCCCCCAAGAGCTGTCTGGACACAGCAGCCACCCGAGCTTTTACTCTGCCAAAAAGTCCAGCCTGGAAAATCTGATAATATCAGAACCTCCATCTCCAGGAATTGAACCACAGGTCTTCCACATTAATTTTAAAGCAATGAAGGGGATTATATGCCCGTGTTTGTGATAGGCAGAGGACTGTGCATGGATTATGTCTATATGTGTAATGCAAACAGTGTTGGACCCCAGTCACTGGCACTCAAGTGGTTCTGTTAATGTGGTGCAGTTTTGGCCAGCTAGCCCTTTCCCAAAGCTTGCCCAGGCATGGGAAAAGTACTTCACATAGGCCAAGGACCATTCCCAAAAGGCAGGTTGGATACAACTACTCATTTTTGGAGTCTGAGAGAGTTTAATAGTGTAGACATGGCAGACTATGCCAGCTGGGCTAAGGGTCAAGGAATAGTCCTGGCTCTGTTTCTCATTTGCTAGTTTAGATGTCACCACAGTGACCCAGGTTCTCTCAAGGTCTGGGTTCCTATGTGCCCTTCTCCTCTCTGCTGTTTTTTTATGAGCCGTTATCTGGTGGCAAGCCGCTGTACAAGATGAAAGATCCCAGTTAGGTGAGGAGAAGCTTATCTGAAGATCTGTGCATATGTAAGGACTGAGATTTCAGCTTCAGCTAAGTAGTGCTAAGAAATGTTTCAGGTGTGGAGTGGATGTCAGCAGCTTTTTTGCCTACATAAATAGGTAAAAGCTGAGATACCTGTGCTCAGAATCCTAGGATAAGGGCAAGGCTATTATGGAAAGCAAATAGTGGACTTACGTGCCTATGAGGACTGTGTACATATGGGGCATTGTCTTTCTGCTACTGCTTTATTGAGGGTGGTCTGATTCAAAATTCTGTCTGGCTGTTCAGGGAATGCAACTTGAATATGTTTTCTGACTGATCATGGCATCCTTCTCTCATCAGGAGGGTGTTGGGGATTGTTTTGCCTGCTTGGCTTTCAGTGGTATAAAATCATTGTGTTGCGTCACTTGAATTTGCCCACATTATATTGGGTCCGTCAACTTCTGCTCTGCACAAGCCAATGCTAGCTATTCTGCTCATCTTGGAGCCAGGACAGGTTTCCCCAAGCCTCCTTTCTGCTCTCCTCACATTGTTGGGACTTGGGGTTCTTCTCTGAGTTCTTGTGGGGATTTGGTTGGTGCCAAACCACTGCTATCTAGGGTACTTTTCATCTTACCCACTTCTTGTTTGGTCGTTTCAGTTTGATCATCCAAACCCTAGGTAGAGTCAACAGAGAGACAGAGAGGCATCTCCAGAGGGCAGCTCATCCCATGTCTCAGACAGCTGTCCTTGGGCAGGATAAGTACTTAGGCACATGATGCAAGGAAGATATTCATTAAGACCATTTTAAAACAGGGCGAAGCTTTGCCAGTCCTTATGTGGTGGGTAACAGCCAACATTTTCAACAGGAGATCTGACACTTCTCTGAGGGTATTCAAGGACAATCCAAAACAGAGAGCAGATTATCCCATTTCTGCTTGGCCTAGGGTGCTTGTGCCTCCTGCAGAAGGATCAGTCATTGGCTTGCGTCCAGGAGAAGATACAAGACTGGATGGCCCCAGGGCCTGAGCCAGTTTGGCAGCTCCTGAGTTCACAGAGGAGATAAATAGGAGGAGACATGACAGAATCAGCCGAGATAATGAGAGCACAGATCAGACAAATGTGACCGGTCACCTCTTCTAGCAGCGGAGAAAAAGGGGCATTTGTGAGAACTGAAAGGCATCAGGATGAAAGGGGAGAAAAGCAAGTCCTTTTGAAACACAATCCGTAGTGAACCTGTGGACCTCAGTTCCTCAAGGCAGCACTGAGGCGAAGGCTAGAGGGGAACTAAAAAGAGATCCAACATTTCTGGGGTCAGTGAGGACATCTTAATTGAGCAAAAAGAAAAGGTTTTAGGAAGCATTCACATTTCAGGACATGAGCCAGCCTTTAACTGTCAAGGGGTGGGAGGGCAACTCTCCATGTGAGCAAGCTGTTCTGAAGTTGCCTTGCTATGGACTTTCACAGTCTCACAACAAAAGGTTTGTGAACATGGATGTTCCTCTGGGCTAATGTGGTAGAGACCCGTTTGTGCTAATTTGAACATGGACTGTCCAGTATAGAAATTCAAAGCAAGCAAGGCCCAGTGGGACTCAGTGGTAGAAGATCCTCTTCTTGTTGCCCAGACTTACTTGGAGATTGGTCCCTGAATTGAGTTACCTACCTTTCCTTCCTGCCTTTCTCAGTCAGTCACCAGCAGTTTTCTACTTCTTAGGATCTTTTGAGGCTTTGACCTGTGGGAGTCAGATCTTGGGGAGAACAGGGCTGTGATGCTCCTTGGAGGAAGATCTCAGAAGAGCTCCCTAGCAAGGGAGCAGATGATGACGATTTGAAACTCATCCTTTGCCCAACAAAACTAAAACATTTTGCATGAGAAAAGAGCAGAGGACAGGACACTGGTGTAACCAGTAGAAAACCCAATGTTTGAGCCACATCTCTTCCCAATGTCAGGCTCTGGTTCTCCATCACTGGTCACTCCAGCTCCGAGTAGTATACAGAGGTGTCACATAGATGTGAGCAGGCAATTCCTGGGTCAGACTTACAAATGGTGTTCACCAAAGGTGGAATAGTGCTCATCTGCCATAGTGGACTGGTGGCACACTAGAGAAACTGGATAAGGAATTGTCCTGAAGTCCTGTGAGAAAAATGAAGGTCAAAACAGCCTGTGCAGCCCTTTGTTATTTATATACTGGTAATGATCCATATTTTTCCATGTTCAAAGTGAAAAACAAAGAGGGAGAATGAAGGAAAGAAGACAAGTCATTCCCATCTCTGAAAGGAAAGATAAAAAGGAAGATCAAGCATCAAACTCCAGGAGGAACAAATGAAATCAGACCTGGGGTCTGATTCTGATCCCTTTTACTCTGATGCAAATAAATAAAGACAGATTAAAAAGTAAGGGGGAGCCACTTTCAGGCAATGCTGTTACAAAAGCAGAATCTCATTCATTCTCTTTTGCGTATAAAGGCATTTTCGCTCCGTGTGCATCAAAATGAAAGCCTGTTCCTGGATTTGTACTGAGAATCATGGAGGAACATGCCACCCAAAGGGAAAAACACAATAACAGGGTTCACAGTGCAGAGGCCTGAGCAGCGAGCGAGTGATGGGGAGGAACCAAGACACGGTACTTGGCATTAAGCAAGTGCTGCCTTCGCACGGGGGTTGATGGGACGTTTCATGTCACCCTGAATAAGTATTTGCTGTCCAGCTCACCCCGGAGAAATGTTGGTATCTTCCCATTTTGTTTCAGTAGAGTTTTCAGGAGAATTAATATCAAAAAAGAAATAGAGCACCATTTAGGCATCATTTTCAGGTTTAAAGAGACAGGCACCACAGTAAATGCTTAGGGAATATGCTACAGTAAGTGCATTCAAATTACTTACAGCCAATGAGCAGCAGCTGGATTTGTGATGAAAAGTGTACATACCCCTAGTGAAGAGCCTCTCCCCTCAGCTGAACAACACTGCAATTAAGGGAAAAATGGATATATTGTTCATTTAAAATATTCTTTTTGTGTGTGTGTGTATGATTTGTCTACAGCTTTTATTAGACTAGTTGTAAAATCATGTGTAATTGCACAGCATGAATAGGTCAGATAGACTGGGATGGTTTTCCGTGTGCTGTTCTTATTCCTGCACATGTATGGGCTTTAAAAACAGCAGTGGCAATTTAAGGGGAGTCATTGGTGTGAGTCTCTCTTGTGGATGTGGATTTTTCAAAGACCCTCATTATATTTCTGAGAAGGCCTTTTCTTTTTCTGGCCCATCAGTAGAAACTAGAGGATGAAAACCGAAACAGGCTGAAATTCAGCCTGCCACTGAGAGCTTCAGCAAGGCTCCAGGACTTTCCCTTGAACTCTGAGCAGTTCGTGCTCCTCTCCTCCGGTATCAGACTGCTACCTTCATTATACTCCAGCCCACTCATGTTTTCATGAGCCAAGCAATGGCTCTTGTTTCACCTTCTCAGAGACTCTATTCCTTGGTCCAACACTCTTCTCAGAAAGTTTAGCCTTTTATGTAGATGCCTTATCTCCCATTGCTTTCTCATTTCTCATCACCATTTACTGTTGCTTAGTCTCCGTGCCTCATGTGTTTACCACTGAGGACTGTTCATTAGGTCCCCTGAGAAAGGCAGACTTGGGGCTCCACTATCTGTAATGACTCAGGAAACAATTTGGTTGACTTTTGCCTAGTGTCATTTGAGATGTCCTGACTACCCTGTCTCACTTCAGCTTCCAGCTCAAAAATGTTCTTGTCTTCTGTATGCAAGTTTGTCCTATCTGCCAGCTCCACATGGAGGTCTGGAATATCTTAGAGCATCTCAAAGGTTGCTGGATACCCATCTGTGATGGTTGCACTAAGCCTTAATTCTCCACTGAGTAAAGTAAAAGACATCAGTCACCCATGGACACCCTGAGGTGAGTCTCTTTAGCATGGATTTTACATGAAACCTTGGATAAATCCTTCAAATCTTAGTGCTTCTTCTGTCAAATGGAGCCACTATAAACCTCCACCTCACTGCACTGAATGTAAGTTAGATGTCTCACCGTGAGGACTTCAGGGCACATTAGTAAAGGCATCTGGGGGACTAATTCTTGTGATGTGTCATTCAAGACACATGAGCTTGACTCCTCAGTAGTGCTGACTACGGCCCGTGAGTCACTCATTGCTTCTAGCAAGTGATAGGAGGACTTCAAGGAGTGTTGTACAGACCGGTGCAGAGAGTTTGAAGATAACCCCAGTCTATGCCAGTCTGACTTGTTATGGACAGGTGCGATCCTACAGATCCTACAGATGCAGCCACAGGGCTTCCAGCCCCATGGTAGCTGATGTCCTGGCTTGAGAATGCCCACAGAGATGTGGCAGTGCATGGTGGGTATTTTCCACTCCCAAGACTCAGAACAGAGTGGGAGGAGTGGGAGTGGGTTTTTTGAAATTACTTCAGTTTTAAACCAACCCCAACCCTTTGATAAACAAACCTTGGAAGGGAGTTGAAACCCACTCATGGTAGAAGAAGGTGCGTCAGTCACCATATGCAAAAGTCAAAATCGAAATAAAAAAATACTTCCCATGTGATCCAACTTGCCAGGACTTTTTGTTCTAATCTCTCTAGGAGACATCTCTCTAGTTGCTTAGAAATAAGGCCTGGAGAAGTGGAAAAGAAAGGAACACTTCGTCCCACAGTCTGTGAGAATTGTACATTGTATGATGTCACAGGCTAGAAGTAACAAGGAAAGATGGGAATGAGAAGCTCATGCTCAAGATGACAAAAGCCAAGGCAAGCTTTGTCATTTAGGTCTGTATGAAACAGCCAGGGAATAATTTCTGTGGCAACACAGTAAGAAGTACTGGAGAAGTCTTTGTATCGCTCCATGGTTCCTGTTGACATCCACCTACTGATTGCACCCCCCCTTACACCCAGGTTCAGATCCTGCTCATCACTAGGACGCCACAATTGGCATTCGGCACAGGGTCATAAATTTTTAAACAACAGCAGGAATATGTCAAAATGTCTAGAGATAGTTCACCCCCTCCCCTCAGATCTTGGTGCAGAGGATGAGGCAATGAACAGTTTGCTCAGGGTAGGACTCATCCCACCTGACTGCTGGTATTCGCAAGTCCCCGCACTCCCCTGTCGAGGGATGGAGACAGACACTTTGGGAGCATGAGTCAACCCCCCTTGTCCCACACATGGATCTTAGGACAGGGTGAATCACTTTCTGGGGGTGTCTGCCTCTCTCTGTTGACTCGAGGAGACGTTCAGATGACTATCAGCAGGCATGGTACCATGCAATACGAGTGACTCAACACACACACTCTCAGCCAGCTCTGTGCAATTTACAGCAAAGACTGTGATTAGTGTAGGCTTCTGCACTGAAAACGTTATAGTGGGAAAAGCCTTTATGTATATACTGGGGTTTTGTTTCTGGTATATTTTATTCCTCTCTCTATTCTAGAATAAATGAGGCCAACAGAAACATTTTTAAGCCAGTGTGACACATCTGTCTCTTGTGGATTGGCGCTGCTTGAGTTTCAGTATACAGGTACATCTAATGCTGTACAAGTTTCTAGTATAACAGCACTAAAATAATACATTACTTTTTTTTTTTTTTTCCCCTGCTAATCATGGAAAGTTTTTAAACCGAATAGCTAGAAGATACTGCAACAAGCCATGCTTATACACATGGAAGTACTTGCCTTAAGAATTGTGTAGCACTGCTCAGCCTTCCAAAACTGTGAATTATGTCTACCAAAAGTGTAACACATCTAGTAGGTTAAAAAGAAATCTAATCTACATCTGTTTGGGGCTGAGGCTGTTCACTTTCACAAATTTCCATCCATTAAAGTACCTAAGTCTTACATGCAAGTGTTTCTTATCAACTATTGAGGACTTAGAATTTAGGTAAAATTGTGGTTTTCTTAAAGACAGTGGCCTAAAGCTTTGGTAAGGCCACTGATCTTACTGGTTTGTGTTTTGTTTTTTTGGGGTTTTTTTTGTTGTTTTGTTGTTGTTGTTTTTTTTTAAATTCAGTCTGAAATGCTAATGCATATGTGCACCCAAAGCCAAGGTATTCAGAGAGACACTTGAGAGCTGGTGGGAAGGTACAGTTTTGGTGGACCTACAGGATGAGAGAATTTCAGTGAGGAGCAGAGATGGAGGTGTGCCATCCTTCCTGGACACTTTCTCCATCACCTCTCCACCAGACACCTCAGGCTAGCCTGGAAAGGGGCAAATCTAACCCCACCATACTGTAGGGTAGGCTCCTCAAAGACAAGATAAAGTCTCTACAGTGAGGTCTGAAGAGCCAGTGGATCTTTATCCTGTCCCTGTGGGAGCCAGGTCCTTGCGGGTAGAGGGAAAAGTGAGAAGAAAACAGAAGAAGAAATTTAGGGTTTTCAGGCTTTTTAACCCTGAGCAGCTGCAGCAAGCTTCTGCTTGGGTTTTCTTAGAGTAGTAAAAGCAATCAAGAGCTGGACCTATTTTCCAGTACGTTACACATTGGAGATGGAGAGGCGTTTGTTACTGTTTGTTTTGCTTGAAATCATTAGCATTTTTCCTTTAGATTTTATAGGTGATGCTCCCAGAGAAGTCTTTGGCAAAGGCCCAATCACAGTCTAGCTACCAAATTATTTAGCTTCCCGTCATGGATCTTACTCCATCATCTGTTCCCGTACCTGCAGAGCAGTTGTCCACAGAGCAGCAGTGGGAGCAAAGGAATGAGATGCCAGTGGCCTTTTATTTTCCCAGGAATCTGTCAATTAATTTTTATTATGATGCTTTGCTCAATGAGTTGTTTAATTTACCCTTGAGATAATCAATCGTATTGTATTTTAAAAAGCTCCTGAAGTGTGATGGGCCACTATTTTATCCATTGAAGCAAACAGTTCAAGTGTTGGTTGTAATGAAGAATAAAATCAAGCCCCTTTGGAATATTATGGGGTGTCTGCCCCATGCCAGGGGGATGAGTTGGAAAACAAAAGTGACCCCAGGGGAGGCAATGCCCCCACTGATGGGAGCAGCAGCACAGGGTCTGAGTGCAGTGGGCAGAGCTGCGTGCTGGTAGTGGCTCCTTCTGCAGTCCCAGACAAGGCAAGGGGATGGATCAGATCCGAGGTTCCTCCAAGGGGTCCCACCAGGAGCAGAATGAGACAGGGCTGGAGACACACCTGCGGCTTGGATCTGTGGTCCATCCAGGAGACAAGGCTGGAGATAAGCTACTTCCCATATAGGTCTTCAGTCCACCCTGGAAACAGGGCAGGGGAGTTGCTGGAGTAATTAGATTTTTTTGTTTGGGACCATTTGGAGGGAATTAATGAGTCTTGATGTTCCCTGTATTTATATATTCATCTCCGTGGGACCACAAGGTGACAAAAAACCTGACCAACTGCCTACCTATCCCAAAGGTGAATGCAAATGGGAATTCCTGATTAGGGCAGAATCAAGTACAAGTCAATGTCAATGTTGCTTGTATGAAAGTACCTTAGAATAAAAAAGATCTGTGCAGTTACAAGGAATATAGATGTCCTGCTCTTACAATGTTGCACTGCAAGATGGACCCCTTTCTACAGAAAGTAACCTTCATTCTTGGGCTGCAGTGTTTAGATGGGATCTGGATTTCAAATTCTCAAATGTGGATCTAATCAGGATGAGGACAGAGGCTGTTCCCTGTAAGAAGAGAAGAGCTGGGGTGGGGTGGCAGAGCCAACAGCTCAGGAATATAACCATAATGTGCTGTGACAGTCAACTCTTGAATACGGCATCATTTCCAATTCCCCTGCTGACATTTCTGTATTTCTCTCCTCTAGACTGTAAGGACAACCTGACGTGAGTTGAACCTTTGGGCTACTGAGCCTGCCCCAGATGCAATAATTTAGTGAGCAGATGATGTTTTCAACCAAACCTCCTGTCTAACTCAGTGGATCTGTGTGTCTTCCGGCAGGTGTGTCCTCTGTGGCCTCCCTGATGTCCCTGGCTTGGGTGCTAGCCTCCTATCACAAGCTTCTTCGGGACTCTAGGGACGACAAGAAGAGTATGAGCTACAGAGGGGCCCTCATCCATCTCTTCTGGCGCCTCTTCACCATCTCATCCCGAGTTATTTCTTTTGCTCTCTTTGCTTCCATCTTCCAGCTCTACTTTGGGATCTTTGTAGTGGTCCATTGGTGTGCCATGGCTTTCTGGATCATCCATGGTGGGACAGATTTCTGCATGTCTAAGTGGGAGGAGATCCTCTTCAACATGGTGGTAGGGATTGTGTACATTTTCTGCTGGTTTAATGTCAAGGAAGGGCGGACTCGATACAGAATGTTTGCGTATTACACGGTAGTCCTGACGGAGAACGCTACCTTGACGCTCCTTTGGTATTTTTACAGAGATCCTGACACTACTGACTCATATGCCGTGCCAGCACTGTGTTGTGTCTTTCTTAGCTTTGCTGCTGGGATAGCTTTGATGCTGTTATATTATGGTGTGCTGCATCCCATGGGGCCAAGAGCTAAGATCCTTGTCAGCTCCTGTTGCGCCGAGCTGCTCTGGGGCATTCCTTTGCCCCCCGATGTTGAGCCCATGGCACCCCAAACCCCTGGGTACCGGGGGGCCCAGGCTACGCCCACCAGAGCGGTCACGGAGCAACAGGAGGAACTCACAGCTGACACTTGCTTGCCCGTTTTCCAGGTGAGAGCAATGGTACCATCTACTCCATCTGGGCGACCCTACCCCCCCGAGGGGCCTCTCATTAAGATTGACATCCCAAGAAAAAGATATCCTGCATGGGATGCTCATTTTGTAGACAGGAGGTTAAGAAGAACTATCAACATCCTCCAGTATGTCACCCCCACAGCTGTAGGTATTAGGTATAGAGATGGACCTCTCTTATATGAGTTGCTACAATATGAATCTTCACTTTAAAGCTCCTTAAAGCAAAAGTAAAAGAGGGGACCTTATTTTTGTTTACGGTAAACACAGATCATGAAACAAACACAAACCTTCAGATAAGCTTTCTTTCTGGTTGCTGTATGTATAAAAAAAAAAAAAAAGATATTCTCTATGTTTTGTAAGTAAAAACAAAAAGAAAAACTTTTCTTTTGTTTTTTACACACAAGAAACAGTATTTCAACTTCCACACCTAGGATTCACAGGTGGAGAAGGAGGCATCTCCACATCAGTTTTATACCGTACACCAAGTGTAGAACATTATTTATGGGATTGGTGCTGATTGAAAAATAAAAAAAAACAAACAAACAAACCTACAACTGCCTTATGCCCTTAGGTGCTGAGTTTCATTAAGTACTGTCACCTTTCTCATGCAAAACTCTTTGATGATTATATGCCAGGAAAAAAACAACCAACTGAAATACAAACCTTAAAATTAAAAAAAAAAAAAAAAAAAAAAAAAAAAAAAAAAAAAAAAAAAAAAAGAGAAAAANAAAAAAAAAAGAAAGAATGAACAACAACAACAAAAAGAGAGAAATGTATACAAAAATAATCTTGTTGCTCTTATTGGATTTAGCAGAAAAAAACAACAAATGTCTAAAGATAAGAAAGCAAAGCCAAGACACCCCCAATGGAGTTTGATTTTTTTCCAACAGCTGAAAGACAAAATCAGGTCTGTAACTCAATTTGGCAATGCATTTATAACACCATTTGGCCAAGCCTGCGAGCCTTGACCGAGTCATGTTATAAACGCCATCCCACCATGTAACCGTTTTCCTCGTGTAAATGGGCCATGCGTAATGGTCGGTTTGCACCAGATTAATATGGTAATACAGTATCTGATCTTGTTTCGAACAATTGCACACGCTAAAGCACCACTGTCTTCAGTGGAGTAAATAACAACCGTCTGAGCCCAGAATAAGGCCTGCCACCTTGATTTCTGGAAAATAAGGAATCTGCAAACATTGAAATTATATACCAAAAACATTATACTAAAGTACATTTACACATATCTAATAACTATTTCAGTAATAATAAAACTCAGCATAGTAGCAAAAAGCGAGTCAATTTAAAGGCACAATACTTGATCAGTGACTGGCAAAATAATTTGACCTACTGTATCATTTTAAGGCTGTGAAAGGCATACATGTATTATTTGTAATCTCGTGTAAGACCTGTCATGTCTCATTCAGTGCGAGCCTTAAAGTGATTGTAAAGCATCCTTCGTTCCATTTTGGGGTTTTTGGGTTTTGATTTTTGTTTTGTTTTGTTTTTAAGGAAAACAAAACATGAAAAATCGGGATAAAAACAAACAAACAAACAAACAACAACAAAACAACCAACAAACTTCTTCAAACGGTAATAACCTGTAAACTGACTCACGTCTCGAGATGATTTGGTGCTTTGTATTTTCGTTGATGTTGTTGTTGTGATTTAGCTGAGAATTCTTCAACTCGGTACATGTGGGGAACTGCTGATAAAAACTGTCTCGTGTCACCCTCTACTGTAAGTACATGGCGAGAAACAACACCAGAGGAAATTCAAGAGCGTAGCGAGAGCATCGTGGTTTAGCTTAGCCTTCTCACCGCAAGGAGATGCTGCCACCTCCGATGATGGCAAAGCCTAGACGGTCACCTGCCGAGGGTTGCGTGGTTGTCTTGACATTTCCAAATAACCCGCTTGGTGTCTGAACATTCACATCTCTCGAATTCTGTTTCTGTGCTGGAATCTCTTGTTTCGAGTTAAATCACGGGTTTGCGTCTATCCAACACCCTTTTCTGTTTTGAGAGTATTGCTCCTTTAAAGGAATATTCCCGTTTCAGGGCATCTTTTCAATCCCACCGTCCCTCTACTTGGGAGGGGAAAAAACAACAACAACAAAATGAGATATTTTTAAGTGAATGCTGTAGTATTTTCTGTGTGTAATTGCAATTTTTTATTCCAGAAATACTGTAACTGTCTAGGGTGCAAAACTCCCATGCTGACCTATTCTGAAGAGAAGATCAGCACGGGGGGAATATTTTTTAATTATGATTATGATTTTTTTTTTAATTTGAGAAATCAGTTGTTTTTTTTAATTATAATAGTATTTAAAAAAACTAGTACCAATTTTATATAACAGTTTAAAGAAGCTGAATGCTTTCTTCGCCTGAATATACCTGAAGAGAAACATTTTTTTCAATCAGTGATCCTTTGCAGTGTTCTGAGAAAACATTGGGGTTTCTTCAGTTGTTTCATTTTGTTTTGTAAAGAAAACTTTTAACTAGTGTCTGTCCCTTTTACGGAGGGCAGGGCTCATTCACGCCAAACTATAGACACACGGCAAAGTTTATAAGAAGCCAAATTGTCGCTGGTACTGTAATTCCCAGTCAAACTCCATTTCAGGCAAATGTTTCTGGGCTCTGATTACAACCAATATGATGGTCACATTTTCATGCAAAGGGAGGGATTTTGTTTTGTCATCCGCTATCTAAATTCCCAGTCCCTTGTTTACTGTGCATCTAAATATATATATACACACACATGTATATTTGTGAAAAGCTTTCATTTCCCTTCTCCACTGTCTGTGTCCCATAACCAGTCCCTTCTCAAGTGTCCTACTAACATTTCACCCTGTTTCTTCCCTAATCAGTGTGCTGTCTCCATAAAAACAGGTAATTTGTGAAGTGAACTTGCTGTCCCCAGCTACTGAGTCATAAAAACGCAGAGGTGCCCATCCTCCAGCAACAGGCTTGCACTTCTCATCCCAGGACTTTCTTTTGACTTACCTTTAGTACTAGTGTAGATTTGCTCTGATCCAGTTCCCTGAGACTCATGCCCTGTGTAAAGACTCTCCTTGGTCCTTCTGTGAAGAGCTCTCCTCTACACATCTGCATTTCATTGGCATAAGCATGAGAAAGGAATGGATGACAAAAACCCCTGCTGATCCTCGGGGACCTTTCCTCCAGGAGATAGCATCTTCATTTTCAAAAGTACCATGAGATGGTCCCCCCTCCCCGAACTTGTCAACCTTGAGGTCTGGTTTGGAGATGTGATCCCACTCCCCGGCCTCACTGAACAGCTGGACTCTGCCACTTCGCACCAGGACAGTGAAATAAGTCAATGAGCCGAGGCACACTCATCAGGAGTCAAGGAGGAGACCCTTCAGTGTTGCCTCTCATGAGCATCTGCAGCCTGCCTTCCCTCAGGAACAGGACCTTTGCTCCAGACCACCACACCAACAGCCGTCCTCTCCATCCTGTTACGGGAGTGGAGGGGCAAAACACTCTAGAAGTGACCTTACCTCTCAATGCAGTGCTAATTTCTCACAGCCAAACCAGCTTGACTAAGGGCTTGACACACCCCTGCTCCAAAGTCCTCCTTCATGGCTCGTAGTATGGATAACAATGAAGGCAGGTGCCTCCACTGCATGTTAAGACTGTTTTATTATGCTCAGTTGCATAAACTTTCTAGTTGCATAAACTTTCTGCCTCCTCTATTAGTCCTTTCTTTGAATGATATCCACTGGCATCTTGATTTAGCAAAAGATTTCCAGTGAGAGCTTGTGTCAATCCTGAAGAGCTATTTCTCTTTGAAGGACTTCATTACAGCCTTAAAGTAAAGCACGTGCTCTACCACTGCACCCAACGAGTTCACGGTGAACAGTTTGGTGTGGTGACCATTTCCTCTTGGGATTATCTGTGATCTTGTTGCCAAACAGCGCCTTTTGCCAAGCCAAAAGCATGGGGAGCAAAATTACCCCCAGCTCTTTATTGGTACTAATCATAATGCTAAGAGTCTAGTCCTCACCTCCTGGGTTTTTTTTGGCCAGGGTCCCTTTGATTTTTGGTGTGCACTTTGGCAGGACGGTCAGTGACTTGCTTTGGTTTCACTTGATTTTTAACTCTTCAGCTTCTCCCTGGTAAGTCAGTTATACCATGCCCCACCTTCTTGCCAGAAAATACTGCATGAGGGGTTTTTCAAACTGTCAAGGAGAAGCTTGAGTCCACATTGGTTCACATCACAAAACCAGTGGGCAATTTCTTTGGCACATTTGTGCTGCTGGATTCGCTGTGGGATCATCTAAACCAGCCCACCACACCATGCCAGGACAAAGCCAGGGCACAAGGGCTCCACCACCCCCAGTGTTATATTGTTCAGACCTTTCCTGGCATGGTTTTGACACACTCCAACAAGCCTTGGGCTCAGGCATGGCTTGCACAGGCATTGACGCTAGCCGGACGCCATCCCCAGTCGGCAGCTGCTCTGTATCGAGGGTAAAAGAGTTTGCGTGTGGATGTGGCCAGTGCTCGTCAGTTGGCTGCATGGCCAGAATGGATCCTGGCAGTGCTTAATTTACTAATAAAGATGTATGTATATGCCAGAGACCAGGACTCAGGACTTGGTGGAGTACACCAGCTCCGATCTGGCATTTTTCTGTTTTCTGCCCAATTCAGTGGACAAGGTATTTTTCAGTTCACTTTGTTCTTTTTGCTGAGGTTATTTTTCAAACAGCATCACTTTTATCGTGCTGATGTCAACCCGTCTATCCACCCATGTCAGATGGTTGGCATGCTTAGTGTGATAGTGTTATACATCTGTAGGCAGCTAATTTGGAGACAGGAATGATTCAGACCAGACCAAATCAACAATGGAAATACAGGAATTACAAGGTCCCTGCCCATGCCCTTGTCATGCTTTGCCGCCCATACAAGTCATTTTTCATCTGCAGCAGATCCAACCTGAACTGCAGAAGAGGAGCCAATGTGGTATAATTACCAGTGGAAAGTGCAAGTGAGCCACCGATTTCAAGTGTAAATATATATATTCTCAGTGTTTTGGATTGGAGCTAATTGTCTGCTTCATCCTGTCCTTCTCTGCACCTGCCAGAAGTCAGGAGTCATTTGCATGTATTTTTATTTAAAGCTGACTAGATGAAACGGGACAAAATTAATTTCCAGCTTTAGTCAGTGGTCTGCTAAAACCTGGCTGGTGCGGCTCACAAGGGGAGCATTGCTATTGACTTTCAGAGAGCAATCATCCCTTGCTCTTCAGATATATTTTTGCGCACACAAGATTCACTTCACAATTTATCCCTACTCCTCGTTGCCACACAGAAATGCATGGCACACCCTGTCACCCACATACCTGCAGCATGACTAAACCTCCTGAAGAAAATGTGGTCTGAGGTTCATCCAGCATGATTTCATTGAAGCTCAGAGGTGCTTTGAAAAGGAAAACTTACTACTGTGCATTTGCAAAACCTTTTAGTGCCTGCTTGCTGGGCAGCTTGGGCAAGAGACTATTTGGAAGCTGCCAGAGTCAGCGGAAAATTGTGGAGACAGGCTTTTCTAGGATATTTTCTTCTTTTACTGGGTTAGCTTTTCTCTGGATTCTGTTCAGATCGAATGCGGTCATGCAAAAAAAACCCAGAAAACAAAAACCCAAATAGCCACAACAAAATAAGGTCTATGCCAATCCCCACAGAAGCTGAGGTAGTTGATGTTAGATGGTAGAGATGATGTGAACTCCGTTGTGTACCCTTTGCTTGCTGAAGCTTGCATGTTGTTATTTGGGCAGTTCTCTAAAGCCCTGGTGCTTTGGGGATGGTAGTTTCCCAGGGTTATGATTGCTGTTTTTATTTTTCCTTGGAGCTCAGGTGTATTCTGGTGCAGAGAATCTCAGCCTGGTTTGAACGAGAAAATTTGAGGCTATCCCAAATAGACGTGGGCAAACCTTTCACTGTGTGCAGAATGCATTTCCAGAACCTTTGGGTACCACTAGAGATTGTTGCAATCCACTTGTTTCTCCATGAGCACGTTCAGAATCACTTCATTGTTCTGTTGTGTTTGAACTCGGTTGTAACGGTGTGGTGACTCTTTTCTGTTGAGGTGTGATGTGAAGAAAGGTAGGAGCCTTCCTGCTGTGCTAGATGTTGCCTGTGTTCAACCCTTGTTCCTTACTTGAAGCTCAGACAGTAGGATAATGAGGAAAATGAGAAAACGAGATGACAGAGAGCTGCATATGTTCCATTGGCTCTTCACTGATGAGGCGGGAGGCAATTGGTGACAATTAAAATAAATCTGCATAAACCATCTGGACCTTAATATATATCCAGACGTACACACAACCCAATTGGAAAGCGATGTTGATAAAATAATGTGGACTATCATTGCCTATTTTATATTAAAAAGCTAAAAAACAAAACAAAAACTGCAACAAAACAAATCATTGCAAGCAGACAAAAATTATTTGAGAGAAAAAACTTTACTTCCCCCCCCCCCCCCGCCCCCGCCTCCTTTGGGACACATGCAGCAAGGCAACTGTTTGAAAACCAGGCACTTTGTGATACGCGGAGTTATTTGGATTTGTGCAATGCTGTGTTTGTCAGACGGTCTTTTATAGCGAGCGTAGAAAGTGGCCACGGTCTAAAACTCATTGCAGATTTCTGGGTGACAGTACTCCTGGGTTTCGACCCCAGCTCTGCCACGAAGTTGCTGTGTAACCTTAGGCAAGTGATTTAACCTTTCTGTGCCTACAGTTTACCCATCTGTACATGGGTATAATAATATTTACCTACCTCACAGGGGTGTTGTGAGGCTTAAGTAAGTGCGTGTGAGAGGGGCTGGAAGTGTGCCGTAAAAATTTTGTTCTTGCTGGGTTTGTGCTGTTATCGGGAATGAACAGTAAAGGGGTTTGTTACAACACGCGTAAGGAAAACCTGCTGGTGCGTGCATGTGTCGAGAAAGTGATCTTAAGTCTTTTCTGTCCCCAAAAGCAAGGAATGGAGAAAATTGTTGTGCGCCAACTGAATAGCCTTGCTTTCCTGGTCAAATGTAATAGCACTGTTTGCAATATTATTTTCTTACACAACAGATAACCTTTCCCTTTTCCCTTCTGTTTCTGGAAACTTGAAACTAAAGATCACAAAAGTATTTCTGAACCGAACAGATTACTGGTGAATACTTGAATTTCTTTAAAAGTTGCTCTCATCAGCCACGGTTAATGTGCACTAATGTTTCAGTCATCAGCTTCCATCTGAATACAGTGAAAAATTTGCTCACGCTGTTTTGGAATAGCCTGGACCTTATTTGGGAGGCTGGTATACAGTTTGCTGAGGACTCTTGTAGGCATGGGAAAACTAGAGTCTCAACTGATAAACACGTGAAAAATTTTTTTTTCTTTTTGTTTTTGCCTTTTAAGTTTCTTGACTGCCTAAGACAGCACAATAATTGCAGTTTACTTGGTTGTACAGTAGCTTTTTTTTTGAACTCTTTCCTTACGCAAAAGGTGAAGGTGGGTTTTGAAAGGATAAACTAGACTCAACGCTGCTCATGCGCGATTCTTCTCGAAGTACTCACTTTCCTGGAGAAAAATCTGTGCCACATCCAGAGAGACTAGACCAGGCCTGCCTTCACCGTCCTCCCGCAGGCAAAACTTCCCTTGCCGTCAGCGGGAGTTTTGACTGTTGATTACGTGTCCATCGAGATGGATTCATCCCTGGTTGAACCCCAAGACGCTCGGGTGAAACCCAGGATAACTTTCTTTACAACGAGGGAAGGGATCCAGTTCATTGCTCCAAATATCGCCACTGGTCAAATAATTGGGAAGGGGAAAAAAGCATGTGATAGATAGCCTGGAGGGTTGGGGTTTTTTTTCTCTGTTTTTGAGCCAAGTGTTTTTATTGTCTAAGTGTCCTGACCATTATATAATGTCTCTTTTGGAAATGCAATGCGAGGCAAGACTCCCTGCTCCCTTTCAGAAAAGCTTTTTGAAGTCTACTCATGCACTCCTTACTCAGGCAAAACTCCTGGGTTTTGTTGTTGGGTCTTGTTTTCTCTCCTGAGTAAGGACTGTGAAATCTGGCCTGTTCTGGATAACCCGATGTGTTTCAGGCGGCCGTTGTCTTCTCTAACCCAAGACTTGCCTTGCATGAAGCAAGAACGAAGCTAGGAAACCCTCCTCCAGCTGTCTTGGTCTGCCATGTACCTTCCCTGTCTCTTTTCTGTATCCACCATGGGGAGGTAGTTCAAAATCTTCTGGCTACATGGGCCGGGCTCTTCCACATGACTAACCAGGCAGCTGCATACCTTCCCTCTGGGGCAGAGCAAATTCAGAAGCCCAACTCTTGCAGATGGGCCACTGCTCATGTGCATTGGCTTTGGGTCTGCTCCTCCCCCGTTCTTCTCCCCAGCCGTTTATTTGCCCTGTTTTAAGCACTCAGCTGAGTGCTTCTGGGTTCTTTTTACTGCTTCTGTTCCAAAAAAGATTGAAGCTGGGGAAAAAACAGCAATGTAACTCCTTCGGTGCTATGCTAACTACTTTGTTCAACCTAACCAAATGCTGGCCAATATACAGATTTTCTCTTTGTTCTGAGAAGCACCACACATCTGTGTCTTGAATGGGGATGGACTGAGAGGGGTGAGAGAAGGCAAGTGAGGTTTTGAAAGTAATTGAAGTCTTATGTGTATCTAGTAGAGCAAAAAAAAAAAAAAAAAAGAAAATGCAGGCTGCGTTCAAAGCTAGATGTCGCCCACCTCGGGGAAGTAAATAGGATTTAACCTATAAGGTAATGAGGGCATTATATATATATATATATATTTAAAAAAAAAAAAAAAAGACAAAAAGTTCACCTTATCAATAAATCGCCCTTTAATTTTCCTGAAAACACACTGTTCAACAATAAAAACACCTGGCTGTGCTTGCACCTGGTTGTTTTACTTTGGCTCACTTCAGCAACAATGGCTATTTTAACTGCAAAGGTAAAAAAGCAGGAGGAGAGAGAGAACTCCTCCTATGATATATTAGGCCTGATGTGAAGTGGGTGCCTATGACTTTTCAGGATTAAAGGGACTAATCAACATGTATGTCTGTGTCTATATACACAGTCCTGTGGAAATATAGAAAAGCATACATGCCATGTTACTGCAACAGTATATATGTTTTAATATATATGAACACATTGTGAATTCCAAAGGACTTTTTGAGTTGAGGAAGGTAGTTTCTGGTGTGAGGTGCTAGCAATTTGGGATTTGCAAGCAGGGTTGAAATAAATACTCATTGTATGTTGGGTTTTTTTAAAGTAAAAACAGTGACAAAAAACCATCGGAAGCTTAAGGTCTTTCTGAGGAAATGCTGTACCACCTGATCTTCCACTTCTTAAGAAATTTGGAAGCCAAAATCAGACCAAAAAAGAGGACTAAAGGCAGTGTCAGTATATATCAGTGAAGATCCATTGATGTCCAGGTCCATCCTTATATTCCCTATGCTAAAAATAGTCATTTCTGCTGGTATCAGGGGAGTCCAGACTTGGCTTTATTGGCCTTACTGGAAGAGCTGGTTCCCTCTGCCACCTGTATCACCATTGCAATGAGAGCAACCCTGTTAATACACGCAGTAAACTGGGTCCCCCTTTGCAGGGATTAACCTCCCCCGCAAATCTGATTTCAAGCCCATAGGATTCAAATGCCAAATGCCACTTAAAGGGAATGATTATTGTTTTCTCTCCAGATGTCGTTCCCGTTCATCAGTCACAAGGACAAGCAGCTCATATTTTCCTTTCTAGCTGTATTTACCAATAAAACTCGCTGCCAGTGCCAGAGCCTCCTTCCCTCAGACCCAGCTGAACACCACCTGCCTGCCGCCGCCCCCATCTTTCCTCCTCTTCTTCCACCTTAAAAGCAAATACTGTTCCTTCCCAAGTAGCAAAGATCCAGGACAAATGCCAGCTGATTACACCTGCAATCTGTTCGCTTTAGGATTTTATTTCAGTTTCTGAGGGCATACAAGTACACACAGGGACACACACCCACCGAAATTTCAGTAGCCTGAAGTTGAAGCCACTTGACCAATGGACTTGCTCTGAGCTGACACTGCTGCAAAAGAAACTATACACCAAGTGTTCCCCAGGCGACCCCCTCAAACTACTACAGTTTCACACCATTCCCATATAACCTGTTTTTTCCAACAATTACTGAAGCCTGGGTGTCAGTCAACAAATTCATGATGAATAAATAGTGGGGGAAGTGGACTGGTTCTCACTTATCCATAGACCTCCTAGTACTACTCGAGCAATTAAACAAGCCTTAAATTGGATGTAATTGCAGACATTTGGAGCGTAATGTGTGTTTTCTAAAAAAAAAAGTCTCTAAATAGGTATCACAGCCAAATCCCTTGGCCCCCATCTTCTCTAGGTAGGGAGAGTGAGAGGGAAGAGATTTTACATTGAACATCAAAGTTTGCCATTAGCTACAAAATGCATCCCCTCCCAAAATAGATCTAAAACTTTTTTTTTGGTGGAAAACACTTTCCTATCAGAAAGAAAAACCCAGCTTTGGTTAATGTTTCAGCTCTGCAAATTGTTTTACCATTCCAGCCTTTGTTCCAATGAGGAACGGGAAGTAGTTTCACAAGTGTTTAAATTACTCAGGGAAGGACTATTTCACATCAAGGTCTGGTGACTTCCACTCATGTCATCGGGCCAAGTTCAGATCATCCCACTAAAGCCAATGTGATTACCCAGTATGAAACCAGTATGAGATAATCGCTGGGGTGAGGCCCTTGCGTGGTCTCCTGTGTGTTCCCAATCACAGACTTTGGTGGTGTGCTCAGGAACCTGACATAGCATGCCCCATCATGGAGCTGTTCCCCTAAAACCAGGATTTTCACAGAAAGGCTATATATTTTGGAGGCGTTGAATGACTTTTTGATTGCAAGGAAATATCATCCCTTTGGTGTGTACATTTTTGGATGCACTGTTGTATACAGAAGGTAAAATCATGGTGCCTGAAGATACACCTTCTCTTTCCATCTCTGCCATAGGCTGTTGATTGGGAAAGCCAAGGGGATGTTAGGGTTGTCTTTGCTGGCAGATGTAATGTTCCCTTTCACCATTGGCCTGTGCTCCAGGGCATGTGTTATGGGAATGGTCAGGTGGTTTCCTGGCTTCCATCACTGACCCCACCTCCAGCGCTGCCATACTTTCCCCAGGTGTGGCAACATCAGTTTAAAGATCCTTGTCTACCCTGTGAAAGTGCTGGGAAGACAAACTAGTTACATACTTCTTGCAAAGTTCTTGAGCACCTTCCGATTGAAAGCAATTCTCAAAGCTTATGTTGTCTTCTCAAATTGGCTTTCATCCTAGGAGCATTTTTGATTAGTGAATTTTCATAGTACTGGAAAATTGGCACAGCCATACAGAATAGCACAATTTAAATACTTATATTTCCGAAGTGCCACTTTTCCCATAAACATTGAAATTTAACTAATCACTGCTGGAACTCGTTGTTAACATTCAAAACCCAGAAAATGCTCTTGCACTGATTCCTCAGATAAACCTTATTCAAGGAGAACAAATTCCTCAATCACTACAAAATGGTAAAAAGAAGCTATTAAAGCAGGACACCTGGGTTTTTCTGATGTTTTTTAATGCAATAAACTGTATCCACTGAATATTGTCCATTTGCCTTGCAGTAGGCACACTGGGATTGCAGCCAGGCTTGGGACACCCTTGTGCTAAGCACTTTGCCAAAATACAGACAGGCATGGACCTGCCCCAAAACAGCCTTCAGTTTCACTGTGGTTGTTTGTGTGACCTTGGGCAAGTCATGTAACTGCTCTGTGCCTTGGTTTCCCCATCTGTCAAATGAGAGGTGTAAAGCCTACCTCACAAGGATGATGTGAGGATTATTTAGTCAACGTTGGTGAAGTGCTTCAAGACCTTAACACCAAAAGTGCTGCAGGACCGTGGTAGTGGCTGGCAGAGCAGGACAAAGCAATGTGTCGTGTCACCTTTTCCCCTGTGTCCGTGTAGCCCAGCAGAGACGAAGAGGCAGGCTGATCTGAAATTGGGTTTCTTGAGGAGGACTAGCACAACCCATTCAAAATGCCATGCTAATCTTTTGGGGAATGCTTTTCTCCATCCCCTGAAATGCTCCACTCTCCCTTTGGAAAGCATTTGGGGAAGTCAACTGAGAATCCAGGGATTTAGCACAGTCCTGTGGGGTCATGGATTTGGAGAAAGCAGAGATGGAAAGAGCAAGTGGGTCCTCAGGTGTATTCCCAAGAGCTCATGCCACAGGCATCCCTGTGTCTTATTCTCCCACCTTAAATCCTGTCTGGTTGGAAATCTTCCAAAGAAGGGGTTTGCTCACCCCAGGCCCTCTCAATCAGGCACATTATGCAGAAATAATGGTCTAAGCTTTCCTAGCAAGAAGTACTTTTTTTGTTAACTGAGCTTGAAACTTAGTCATGCCCATGCCTTGAATCTTGCCTTATTAACTAAACTCAGCCCATTCTGGACCCAGGTCATTCATCTGAAGTTGTCCTTCCAGTGCTGTTCTGACCCAGTGTGGCTTGCAGGTGAAGATGCCTGTCCATCCAAGTTAGGGTGAAGGGTCGGCCAGTTAGTCTGGGAGAGGTTGGCTCCTTCCTAGGTCACTTCTGAACCTGAGGGGGTCTAGAGGGATTGGGATCCAAATTAGACCCCAAAAAGTAGATTTGAATGAACAAGGAAAACTACTTGAAGTCCTGCCACAGGCAACTCCTTTCTTCCTCACAGTGGCATTTCAAGACCATTTCTAGCTTCTGCCAGCAAACCGCACATGGGGCGCCTGGGAGATATGAGGACTGCCAACAACCCCTGCCATGAACTGGCCAAGAGAAGTAGCTGAGGGCAGACCTGACCCCCCCTCTTGTGTCCAGCGAGTGCATTTCTGCCAATCTCAGTGGTGTTGCCCTTGATTTGGTGCAATGTTGCCGAGAGCAGGGGCAGGCTACTTGTCAGCAGCTGTCTGAAAAGCTAGGGTGGTTTAGATGGGATGGGCTGACAGGTGTCAACACGATGCAAAACTGGTGCTATTAACTTGGCATAGAGTGCCTGCGAGTCTCTTCTTTTTCTTTTTCGATCACCAAGCAATTACCTTACGCATGGGAAGCCCGTTGTTTGTAGACAGTGTCTGTAGTGACCTCTCGTTTCACAGGAGGGCTCTGAGTATGTACTCTGTCGTATTCCCCAGCTCTTCCTCTAATTTCTGTGTCTTGGAGGACAAGACAGGGATGTGTGTGTGCTTGAGCGTGAATTTGTGAGCAAAAGAAACAGAGCAAGGGCCAACCCAAAAGTTTAGTGCAATGGAGGTTTTGACTGAGTAAGGAGTGAATGAGAAGCACGGGCTAAGACCTTGGAAAACCAGACGTGCAGATTTTGATCTCCATCTTGTCCAACGGGACTTCTGTAAACCTATCAAGATCATTGTCTGTGTCCAGAATTTCTTCTCTGGGCTCCCAGGGAGTGACAGATGGAGATATTCAGGGCAGGGCTCTGCAGAGAGATGAGATCAGACTTGCTGAGCGCCTTCGACTTCCCCTGGTTTAGTGGAATCTGAAGGCATCCAGCACATCCCAGGAGGCAGGACACGTCAGGGTTTCCCCTGTTTACGTTAGATTATGCTTTGAGTGTTCAAAGTTCAATTCTGCTTTCTTTATAACCGGTGCAAGCACATTGAACATGGCGAAATGCGGTCATTTTAATTTAGGAAGGCTGTTAAAAAGTGTCCAAAGTGCTAGATAAGAGCTCGCAAAAATCAGAGTGCCCCTTAAATGACCAAATTCTGGTCTCAATTTCACCAAGGCACCAGCCACCCTGCATGAACCCCACTATTTTTTCTGGGAACGCCCTGGTTTTTCTGTCATCAGCGAGGCCAGAATTTGGCCTGACCCCACCTGCCCTCATTAACTCCAAAAAGCCCTTTATGTTTGTTGATGACGGCTATGTTAGGGCAGCGACATTTCAATTCTCAAAACCTTGTGGTGCCTTTTCTTGTGGTGCTTACCCTTCACAGGACTTCAGTCAAGGCAACCACTTGCATCAAACAGCAACGCCGGTACTTTTCCTCTGTATTGTACTTTTCCTCTGTACGTGCCAGTGCAGTAACAGACTTTAATGTATACTTATATAAATATGGATAGATAGATAGGTATATTGCTATAGTTATAATTATATATATATAATTGAGGTTCTGACGCTTCTGTATGGGGAATGGAGCATTCCTCTGCAGGATTATACATTGCTCAAGTGAAACCAACAGCTCAACGTCCTGTAAAGCGTTACAACCTTGGCAAGGAGCTTCTCTTTCCCGTGTTCATTTTTCCAGCTCCCTTCTCTCCTCCTGCCCTTCTCCTCCCCGCTCCCAGAAACACATTCCGTGAAAGCTGCTGTTTCGCACCGTAGCAATTTCTCCAAATAGCTCTCCCCATCGCCAGAATATGCCGCAAGGTGACATCTTCCTCCTGCCGTGGTACGGGGAGGTCTCCTCTTGCTGCGAAAGGAGGATGGCGGGGCCGGCGGGGCGGCATCCCGGGGCGGCATCCCAGGACAGCATCCTTGCCTTTTCTTTGCACCGAGGCGATGCAACCCACCAGATGGCAAGTGGCATTATTCCCCCGCTAGCCAAACCATCCTCTGGCGAGCCTCTCCATCTCAGCTTCCCCAGCGAAACAGCAAGTTGGTGTTAATTTTTTTTCTTCTTTTTCTCTTCGGATGCTCGGTTTCTCACGCTGCTCAGAGCGAGCCGAGTGCCGCAGCCCTTGCTGGCGGGGAGGCGGGAAGCTGGCAAAGGCGGTTTGCTTTGCTCACACGAGTAGTTCTGCCTGACTTCGGAGGGGGACTTTTTTTTTTTGTCAAGGGACTGCTGGGTTGGGTCAATCGTCACCTTATCGTTACCTTTGAAGTATTGCTGAAACTATAGATAGATGGTAGAACAGATGTTGAGTGAAGGTATTTTCTACTAAAGGGAACAACACCAATAATACTGTAAAAGGTGCTAGAATAAAACCTCATTTTATATACTTTGGTTCTTAGAGAAAAAAAAAAAAAATACACAGAATTCTTCCTGTGCAGCCTTACTGTAGATTGTTATAACCAACTCTTTATCCAAAAAACAAAAAAAAGTGAAAAGGTTAAAAAAGGACAAAAATGAAGTGATCCTGTATAAAGTGTAACAAATATGACTTTCCTATATAAATGTAAATGATCAGACATATATTAAAACGCACTTGAGGCAGGCAGCAAGCACGAAAAGCTTTTGAAGTATCCTTTTTAATGCACAACACCTGTCTTTTTTCCTTTGGCTGGTGCAAGAGGGAATGTGCCAAGTTGCTTTTATTTCCTTTTACTTCTGTTTGTGATTTTTGGGAAAAGGAAAGAGGGACGGAAAGAGGGCGGGAGCTTTAGCTAGCATGGAAACCTGGAATATTCATCTCAATTTTATTTTTTGGGTGTTTTTTTTTTTTGCTGTTGTTAGTTTATTACATTGGTGACAGTGTTTGGACTCACACTTCATTTCTCAAATGCTTTTGAAAGCTTTGTTGCCTGCCCCAGGTGCTGAGCATAACTCTTACCTCAAGAACGCTTACAAAAAAGTCAATTGTTTTTTTCCCATCTCTGGAAAATTGAAGCAAACAAATGACAAAAAAAAAAAAAAAAAAAAAAAAAG
>VXBL01010431.1:625132-667465 GCA_013400195.1 Aramus guarauna
GTGAATGAAGGAATGAAAAATAAAAAAGAAAGAAGTCAAAGCAGAGGTTTGATGATCAAACCGAGCCATTCTGGTGCTTTTCCCCTTTTTGTGTTGCTAATGATCAAAATTACATGAGATGGGCTTAGACAAGTTTGTGGTCTTAGGATGTAGCAAAAAATGTATTTAAAAAGAATACAAAATTTGCATGGAAAAAACTCTGATGGAACATTTAAAGAATGGCTGTTTCAATGTCAGACGTTTAATGTTAGCATGTGTGTGTGCTGTATATACCTTTTCATGTGTGACATGTACAGTTGACTGAGGAAAAAAAAAACATATGGAACCGAACAAAAAATAATAATCAAATGCTATTTTATCAGATGATGCACTTTTTCACCTTGATGAGAAGCCACTGTTCACAACTATGCAATCTTCCAGTTTCTCTCTCTATCTCCTCTCTCCAACCTCAACTTTCCCAACTATTTTCCATAACCTAAGCCGTTTTTTCTTTTGTACAAAGAAACACAAAAAAGTTCCAAACTCTGGTTCAAGGTGAGAGTGCTACTGTGACTTTTCTCAAACGATAAGAGCTAACAAACAGACAAACAAAAGGGGTTTGGTTTGGTTTTGTTTTTAAGAAAAAGGAGGTTCGGACATGACCCTCTTTATGTTCTCTAAGTGAATCAATGTTTTCTACATGTGCCAGGCTTCTGTTGACTGTTTCTGGGTTTGGTTTTGTTTCTTGGTTCATTTTTCTCTCTCTTGGGTTTTAGGATTATTTTTTATTTGTTTCTTTATGTACTTTTTTTTTTTTACAAAAATTCTGGTTTTGTATTGTAGGTATTGGGGATGTGAAGATGAAGGTGAAATTTGGCTTAACTTCAAGTGTTTTAGTACATGTGTGTGCTATATGTATATAGTTTTCTACATAGAAAATTTTACGCGCTTTTTAACGCACTTTACGACTTGTATGTACAAAGTTGTCTATATAGAAAATGTAGTGAGTGTTACCTGACCTTCAAAGAAGAGAGTTTTGATTAAGAGGAGCTAAGAAGTTTGAGTATCTCACGCGCCTCTGTGTGTGTGTATTATATACTATATTATATATTAGAGAAATATATAATAGCGTATGTCCATGTTAGGGTTTGTATAATATATACACACATCCAAACACATGATCATCCCCATCTATGCCATAGAAGTAGAGGTTTTTGTATTTCTTTAAGATTTTCAAGCTACAATAAATAGCCTGGCTCTACTGGGTAAACTTCTTCCCTGTCCTTAGGCGAAAGGTAGGAAAGTGCCCTCCCCTGCTATTCACAGTGCATATTCCTGGGGGGGATTTAGCCTTTATAACCTTCTTTTCCCCACCCCGGTTTACCAGCGGGTGCCGAGGAGAGAGTGTTGGTGAGGAAACAGTGTCGTCCAGTGATGAGCTCAGGAAACCACGAAACCACGAGATGTGGCCGCCACATCCCCCACCCACCACCAACTCACCGTGCAACTTAGAGCGCATCACTCCCACTTCTCTGTGCCTGTCAAACTGGGGTTGCTAATGCTTACCAAGCCTTTATGCACTTTGCACTCATGGTCCCTCTCTGCAAATACCGCAGGGTCTCCCTCAATACCAGTGGGAGGTGATTCGGGCCAGTTTACGGTGAAATCTTCACCAGCCTACCCCTTGTCCTCCATCTCTCTTCTGTTCAGGAAGCCATTGCTGCCTCGTTGGGCCATGCTTTGACTTTCATCCCTTCACCATTATATCTTAAATGAGCACCATTGTGCTTCTCCTTCCTTCCACTCAAGGCTTCTCCATCCTTGAGAGCCATGGTTCACCAAGCTAACACTCTTCAGATCCCTTAATCAGACTCTCCTCGGCCATGGTACCTCCAGGCACTAAAACAACTTGGCAGAGGGCAAAACCCTGGGTTACTGCCATTAGACCACTCTTGCCTACATATTACACACAGACCTGATGGTCTTGATCCTTATGGATCCCCTCCAACTTGAGATATTCTATGATTCCATGATTCTATGACCTCACGTTTCTTGGAGCAGGGTGGATGAAACCCCGTTTCTGACTCATTGGACACCTGACTTAGTGAAGATCTTCCAAGTGACAGCTGAGCTGGGTATCATACACAGCTGTGTATACAAAAAGGGTGCTTACTGAAGGCAGTAAAAGTGGGAAGGATGAGAGAAATGGATTTGTGGCACCTCTTCCATGTGTCAGTGGGAACACAAGTGTCCCCATCAGTCTGTGGCAGCATGGGTGCTTCTTTCAGCCGGTCTTTTGTGCTTGAGTCTTTAACAAGAACTTCATGTCAGCCTTCCTACTGCAGTTAAAGCCACGTTTATCTGAAAACAACTGTAATGGCAAAGCTGGGGGCAGTCTTCCCATCTTGCACAACCTCATGGCTGCAGTTATTGGCAGTCCATTGGCTGATCTGTAAATCCAGGTGGGCTCAGAAACCTCCTGTGAATGCTCAGTTCTCTAGAAAGCAGCATTCATACCTAAATAAATTATTGCAGGACACCTCACCCAGTCTTACATGTTACACATTGTCTATTTTAATGGTATAATATGTAACACAGCTGTATTGCCTCAAGTGTCTACTTACCTGCTCTTCCTGCACAAACATGGGCTCTTCCATCTATCTGCACTGACAGGTTTTAGGCTGTGGTTGTGACCGGCATTTGCAAGGAGCTATAGTTGTCCCCTGGACTTGCCATTAGGATGCTGGCATCTGTGGGCTGTACTAATGGCTAATCCCACACACAAATCAAAGACAGTATTTTTTTCCCCCAGCTCACTTTAAGGCAGAACACGTAATTTCCTTCCCTGAAAATGTAGTGCTGAGAGGTGCCCGCCTAAGGAGGCCAAGTGGAGTCATCCTTTTGCCCCAGTTAGCAGTTTGTACTAAAGCCTTAAGGAAAAAAATGAAGATACTTTTATAATTGCAAGATTCAGCAAACAGAGGAACCTAGAGGGCAAGTTTGACTCAATCCATAATCTTGCAGCTAAAATCTTTTAAGTTCAGACACTCCAGTTTCTTAAAGCGAGTAACTTGCAAAGGCTTCTTCCTTCCATGACTCACCAAGAAAATGCATGTAAGGGAAAGCAATACATGAAGGATGCTTGGCAATATATTCTTTTTCTCCAGGTTACCCAACCCCTTCAAAGCAAAGCAATGTACCCATCAGAGTTAAAATAAAAGCAGACTTGTGTTTTAGTTCAAAATGCCTTTTCGTGACCTGAGAAAACAAATCTTTAAGCGTGTGTTTGGCAAACAGCAGGAGAGGTTCACTTTGCGGACAAGTATAAAGCCACTAGCAGGTTTCAGACCTAAGAGAGCATATTTCTTCACACACACACACACACACCCCTGGTTGGGGTTGTTTGTTCAAAGTACTTGGCCTGCTGGCTCTATGACTGTGGGATCCAGTATTCTAATTTAACCAGAAAAGCTGGGTATCCAGTGAGTTATCAAGGTCCCTTCCATACTCGAGAAAGAGAGCAAGATACCTCCAGGTAGGATTCCTCCCAGTTGGTTTCAACTTGAGATCAGTGGTGTGCCTTTTAGCCGGTTACATTTAGGTGAGTTGAAAAAAACGGGGACAGGATTTACGACACTTTCAACCAATTTCTTACCATGGCTTACCATGAGACTTGTCCTCTTTCTGCTCTCCCAAAAAACCTTTAAAGTTATCTCCTTCAGCATAGCTCCATGCTTGCTCAGCAGCCCCTGCCAAAGTGGCACATCCACATCAGGCACTCCTCTCCCAGGTCTAAGGTCATCAGGCTGCAATTCAGTGTGAGACCCACTCAAAAGAGGAGGGAATTTGAATTTTTTAAGAGATACACACTTTCTGTGACAGTTTTCTCGTCACTCTAGGGGGTCACAAAAAAAACCCTGGAAAATAAATGCACAAGCAATAACATTCTATGTGTTTTCCTAAAGGATAACTTCATTCTTTGGCTAGATGTAAAGCAAAAAAGTAAAATCTGAGCTGCAACCTTGACTTGTTTAGTAGATCCATACGGCGAGCTGCTAACAATCGCACTGACTTCTTCTTCTCCTGCTCATTAGCCATCTGTTCTGGTCAATTCTCCTCATTTTCTTTAATTCAGCTATGACACTGTAAATGGCATGAGAATAAATCTCAGATTGCCACCATTTACGGATGGGGAATCATACTCCTTCCAGCGCACCACTTCCTACCTTTGCAAGAAGATTAGGAGATGTTTCAGCAGCAGCAAAGGGGCTACTTAGTCCAGAGCTTCAAACTTGTTTTTGTCTGAGTTTCACGTAAAGGACCTGAGAGCTCCTTACATCCCTGATAATACATGTCTCCTACATCCTGGGATATGAGGGTGTCATGCCCTTCCTTTGCCACACATGTGACCTCATAGATGAGGTGGGTCAAATGGCCCAAAGAAGAGCTTTTACCAACCATCCGTATGCTCAACCTTATTGGAAAGGTTTTCTTGTATCCAGCCTGGTTCTTCCTTGCTATAGTTAAGCCCACTGCTTCTCATCTTCATGCCTTTTCTCCTGTGGAAGCACTAGGTAAACATAGTCTTGTATTGATAGACTAAATTTCAAAGCCAGGAAGCCCAAGACTATTCTAAATCCCTCCCAGGCTATTGTGATGAGAATTAACTGAAGAGCCCCAGTCATCCAGGTGCCTTAACAAGTCTCCTTGTGGGAGTGCAGACCAAGCAGCCAGATCCCACCAGGTACCAACACCGGTCACACCAATGCCCGGTCTCTTCACCGGTACTGTCTTTCTTGCCACGTATCTGCTGTTGCCTGAAAAGAGCAACAGTATCCATCAAGGGGCTGCCCTTCTACCGAAGCCTTGTTTTGTTGGCCATCGTCAACAGGTCCAAGCTGAATGAATATCAGAGACTATCAGAGAATAGAGCATACGTTTGTGGATGTAGCCTCAAGTGTTCCCAGGGTGTGCTGCTTCCCATTGGCCATAAAAAAGGCAGGGGAAATGGCTTATCTCTCTTTTGCTTATGTTCAACCCCAGTAGATTCCCCTACTGTAAAATCCTCCCTCTTTCTTTGCCCTCATGCACTACTAGTACCCCTAGAACACAGGCTATTTCTCAGAGCTGTTTTATCAACATTAAAAGTCATGAAAAATCAATGGGAAATTTTCCCTTGGAGATGATTAGCTTGTAGGAAAAGCTTCTGATTTACTTTCCCTCTTTCCCCCCCCTTTCCAAATGGATACAAATCTAAATGGGCTCTAATATCAATATCAATGTTAGTAGGATCCATTGATTAAGCTGTGAATCAAAGCTCACTGCTGTGTTGGATATACATATGTTAATGACAGTTGTGTTAAGCCAAATTTAACAGCTGGATTCTTCAACATCCCTTTGTTTTGTATCTACCTCACTATGATTTCTTTGATTTCTTGTGATTTAGTGTTGTATACAATGTCAGAGGTGATATGTAGATAAAAATATATATATATATATACAAATATATATTTTTTGCTTTGCAATAAAGCTCAAAGCTATAACATGAATATTCATAAAATGTCATAATCTTTATTGTAATGTACCCTTCTTAGTTGTAAAATCCTGTCTGGAGCCTATTTTCCTGTACACTAGAATCGATATTGTGTTCAGAGTGAATGGTTACTATTTCTGTTACTTTTCCATTTAAGCGATATTTTTGAGATGTGAGATAGACACCAGAATTGTCAAACATGTATTTGTTTACTTCTCCCCCCAAATACAACCTGTTTGTAACTGGAATCAAACAGTGAAATTGAAAGAAAATTATTTGCAGTCCTGATCTTTCAATTTTAGTTTGTCTGATCTTAACGTTGAATTTGGCAGGAGGCAGAGAGGGAGCAAAAAAAAGCGGGGCTATTAGGACTGACGAAGGAAAAATATGCTCATCTGTTTCCATTTGGGTGAAGAAGGGATTCATTCTTTGAAATAATTGAAATGGGGACCACACTCATCGAAATTAATTCCAGCCATTGAAAAGTTGTGTCTACTGGCAGTCACTGAGCCAGAGCCACTAATCCAGGTCCTTTCTACGGGAATGGGGAGAGACAAAAAGTTCCCTAGGACAATTCACCCCGTGCTAAGACACTTGTCTAAGACACGTGGGATGTATCTCCTTCAGGATGACTGTCTCTCCCCATCTCTGTGGATGGAGCTGAGAAGATGAGCTCACCTTAGAGACTTTGAATTATGGTCTAAAACCAAGTTCAAGGACTCCCACGGTCAGTGCACAAATATCATCCTGGCAAGTGAAAACTGTCTCAATTTTTGGTTGTGTGCATTATTCTGAATCACTTGGTACCTTGTGCTCTGTCAATAGAAGGGGTGAGAAAAGTGGGAGCTCCTGGTAGAGTGAGCAGGACTTTGCCTACTTCTTCTATGCTCATGTGGTGGAAAATGTCCTTGGACCCACTGACCAGCCATCAGTATTGTAATGACCTAGATGTGGCAGAGAAATGCTGGCTGAGTCCTGCATTGTGGAGAGGAGCATCAGGGTTGATTGTTGAGGTGGCTGGGACTTCTCATTTGTTTATTCCCAGTAAAGGCTTTCTGAGAGCCTCACAGCATGATCCTTCTGCCAGAAATGTGAGGGCACAAAGGCCTCATCTGCCCAATACAATCCTTCTTCACCCCCCATGCTGCTCCCATAGGCTGGAATTAGAAAAAAAAAGCATCGAGCCCCAAATGCCAGGACTCTTTGCTTCATTGGAAAATATTTCCATGGATCTGAAGCATTGACTTTACTGGGAGCAGAATGGGGTGAATCCTCGCCACTCCCTTTCCACCAAACTGCAGGGAAAGTAACATTTTCCCCCACTGCTTTGTCAAAACAAAAACGTAGTGACCAGAAAGAACTGAACACAAATGGAATATGCCATCATTTTTTAAAGCAAGGAGAAAAAATACTACTGTACTTAAATCCAGCTATTCCATCAGCAGGAAAAAAAAAAAACAAAAATGCAGGAAATGAACCCAAATATGAATAAATATGAGTGGAGAAAATGCCATTGGGTTTCACCTAAAGCACAAGACAGGACTGCAAAATGCATATTTAGAGTCGGTTTCATGAGACCCCTTCTGCATAGCCTTCGCTTTAAAATTAGCACAATTGTTCAGTACAAACAGCATTTTTTTTCCTCATTCTGATCTGGTGTCTGTACATATCTGGCTTGGTTTTTGGTTTGTTTTTATTATTTTGGTTGCCTGTTCCCAGCTATTTCTATTTTTATGGTGTAGTATTTTGTCTATATGGAATGAAATACAGATGTGTTCATGAAATTGTATAGTAGATGGAATTACAGGTTGGAGTTGATTTGAAAAAAAATAATCTAACAATGAGAAAAATATCTATATGAAAAGTATGCTTCCAAAGTGTGTGTTTGAATTTGAGCATTTTGTCATTCTACTGAGCTTTTTGAAAGGTTTATTTTGAAATAATGAGACTTTATGAAGGTTGAGGGTTTTGAGATACCAAAAAGCACAATTATTGTTAAACTGTTATAATTTTATTGAGGTTCCATTATGTTATTTCCTTCTTTGCCTATCTGAACATTATAATTCCAAAATTTTGACATGTAATATATAATCCTCTATATCTGTCCATTAATCATCTTGCATTAGGCAAAAGGGAGAGATGCAGCTGTTTTATTTCTGCTCAGAAATCATGCGGAATTCCTGGCCTTATTTGTTCCATATTTGCTTTAAAAATAGGGTTGAATTTTGTACTTAGTGATTATTCTCTTCGAGACCTACCGTAAAGTCAAAAAGGTCTCCTTTTAATGGAGTGACAAAGAGTCTATCCAGTAAATGGAAGAGACAGCTTGGGGTTTATTACATCTGCAGTGAAATGTGGTTTGTGAAGGACTAGGTCGTGCAAATTGCTTGCGGATCCAATTTGGTCACGCTGATAAATGTTAACCAGGAGGCAGGTTTATCCTTGTTGCACTCCACAGCTGCAGGCATAGGTGCTGGATGAAGCAAATGTCTGAAGTAGCATTAATGGTGTCCTCAGATGTCCAGAGGGCTGGTGGGTTGTTTGATGAAATGGGAAAGTCTTAAGCATTTCTTTTTCTTCATCTCTTGGTCTGCAAGGAGCCTAGATTTTCTTCCCTTACTCTCACAAGTATTTCCACTGATGCTAATAGGATGCCTTTGGTTTTGGTCATGGAAGCATTTTCTTGTCACATCTTCTTGTTGCTTTGCTGCTGCGGTCATATTGTGACTATTTGCTAATGCTGACTTTGAGGTTTTATGTCCTTCTGTAGCATCGACTGTGCTTTACTGAGAAGCTCTGTGTGTCTCTTCCATCATGTGCAATATCTCTGTGGAGGAAAGAGTGGTTCTTCTAGCTTCACGCTCACTGCTGTGCTATCTGCTCTTTTTGAGGTGGTAAGACTGTTCATTTCTATAAAGGTCCCATTTATTTTAGCAGCTGTATCATAAGCAAAATTTTCCTCTTACTTCAACTCTGTAAATGTGGGAGAGTTTTCCCAGCTTCAGTGGAGCCAACTCAACATTTATCCTGGCATAGAGCAGCAGCATGCGCTGGTGAGAAGGGTGTGCTATGTGAGCGGGAGTTGCCTCTCTGTTGACTGTAGCATGACGGGTTATGAGAAGTGTATATAATATCATAGGGAATGTCTTCTGCTGTCTCACTTACTGAAGAGCAGATTTGGGTAAAGGATTGAGCAGGTTCTGGCAATGGAGCCCTTACAGAAACCAAGACTTGTCTGACTTAGATCAAGGGTCTCCTGAGATCCTTTAGGCAGCAGATCATTGGCAGAGGCTTTCACCTGTGGGATTCTGTTTTATTTTCTCTCGGTTTTCTCCTGAGGTTTGGAGGCACAGAGCCCTGCACAGAGTCAGCTCAGGTCAAGTCAAGATGGTTGGCAGCAGGTGATGGAGATGTCCGTGCTGTTAAGATGCAGACTTAGGTCCAGAGTATGAAGCTGAAACCATGCTTTGAGTGCTTCTGAGGGCTAATGGCTGTATATGAGGCATCAGGACATGCCCAGGCTCATAGGCTGAAGGGGAGACCCGTTGCACCATCAGAAGATACCAGAGCTTAAAATATATAGAAAAAGTGCTGCAATTTTAGTCCATTGAAATCCTTCTCTGAAATATGGACTCACTTAGCAAAGGGTGCTAAGGACATAATGCCTGACGTGGAAACTGTGAAGCTTTGTTATGGCCATTCCATTTTCAGGAAAAGGTAGTTGTTCAAACGAGTGATGCATCACCTTAAACCTGAAAAGAACTATCCTGGAATCACCAAAGCAGTTATGTCACCCAGCCCACAGTCCTGCCTGACCGTAACCTTGACTAGATTTACAAGGAGGGTAGATGCTGAAAGGATAATCTTCCCTCTGCTCAGTGGGCATCATGACTCTTCTGTGTCTGAGACTGGCTTGAGTCTCAAACATGCACCTTGAATTACTTTTCTGAAGTAATAATGGGCATTAGCTATGAGGACACTCAGCTCTTCTTGTTGCCAGTCCCTCTTTGGATCATTAGCTCAACACCAATGACATCACTTGGCAGCGAATTTCTTACAGATCTGCCTGGGCACCAGATGAGCATTGTACTGCCCAGCCAATTTCAGTTATCAAGATGAACAACTGAACTACCCTGCTGGTGGACCTGCTTGGGGTCTCACCTTATGATCTAGCATGCTCTTTATAAACCACTGAGATGCAGAGTGAGGGGTTGAGTAACATTTGGATGTGCTCTGAAGATGTAAAAGCTCTAGACTTGATAAGAGCCACAGATTATTATCCCATTCCTGTTGGGCTCCTTGTCTATGTCCACACTAATAAATTAAACAGTACAGGACCTGGGTACAGGCACTGGCACTCAGTTGTCAGTATTTTTCAATTGTAAGTAAGATCCTTGGCATGGTTTTGTCTGGGGACAGCTGGCATTGACCCAAACAATCCCCTACGTGAGGATTTATCAGGGAATCTGGAGACAACAGGCATTTTGGTTGTGACATCCTATCTTGGAGGCTAAAGGAGACTGTCACAGGCACAAAGAATGGGCCCTGCCAGTGTTTTGTTTATTATAGATACAGCCAACACGAACCTCACCAGCTGCTACCTACAAAGCACGACAAGCTATGGTGTGATAGTCAAGAAGAGGTAATACTAGACTAGACCTGCAACCAAGTCTCTGCTTAATAAGAGAGACAAGGTTTGAGGGAGAGATCATATCTTTTACTAGAAATATATATTTTATTATTAAAATACCTCCCCCTTTAAACCGTGCCTCTCCTATTACCTTAGACTATGTCAGTTACCAAAACGTGACAAGGAAGTGTTTAGAAATGTCTTACAATGGATTTTGTCTCAGCATTGTCATTCTAGCGTTAACAACGTTTGTGGCCCTTTTAATCATTATGGCCTGCACCCTGTTCTTATCCCAGGGTACACACCAAAGCAAGAGACTTAAACTTTGCAAGGTGCCAAAGGTTTCTTATTAAGTCCAAAAATACCATCCCTGCTTTCCGTGGGAGCTGAGGGGATCAGTATGTTCCAGGAAGAGCCCAGAATTTTTTTGCCTCATGCCTTCCCTTTGTTATCCTGCCAACAGAGCCTCAAGGACAGCATATGGCCTTGTTACATTTGCTTTTTTTTTTTTTTTTTAATAAAAAAAATAAAGACTCCACAGTGCTGCATGAGTTTTAATGGTGTAAAACGTGCTGTGTTTATGTGCATTTCCCTCTGACAAGCAAGGTATTTCTGCAGAATTCAGCAGCTTTAGAGCTGGCTGCGTTTTCCTGCAATAATTCCTTATTCTTCAGACTGGGGGGATGATCACCCACCCCACCCTCCTCAGCAGTCCAAGATTTATTTAAGGTGTAATTCTTTGCCCTCTTCCCAAAATACTTCTTCAGATCCAATGCTCATTAGGAACTCAGCCTTGGGCTTCTTCAAAACTCATGGCCAAGAGCACTGAGCGAATTTGCAACAGGTGAGCCCTGGGGAAATGTTCGGCGTGCCAACTTGAGATTGGGTTAAGAGTTCACAGATTTGGTAAAGCAGATGGCTCTGGATGACTTGTATTTTCTTGTTCCATCAGGTCCTGTATTCAGTGCATCAGATGCTTTTGCAGTATTACTTTTTGCTATAAATATGAAACTTTTTTTAATGGAGAAAACAAATGCATTTGCCTCTTCTTATATCATGACACAAGTGACCTTGATCCACATCAGCCACATATAGGTAGTTCAAACAGCAGAGATCACCTATAACATTTTATTGGAGCAGTACAGTTCCTTTCTCAGGAAAAGTGCCTGGTTTACACAGAGAAAAAAAAAAAAACAGTTGAAATGAATCTGGTATTAAAAATTATACCAAATGGCATAATTTTTAAAAATGGAGAATTTCAAGCCAATGCAGGAAAGAGAGGTTGGTATCAGTGATGTTGATAACATCAGTCCAGTTATCTCAGCACTGCTAATGTACAACATCACTACTCTGACACAACCATTTCATTCACGACTTTTCTGCACTAAAGTATTTGGCTGAAATTGCCAATGGAGTTGTTCCTTGGAGCCTATTGTTGTTTCAGCCTTCATGATGGGATATTGGGACATTGGACAAAAATTCTTTAGCTCTGCCGTTCCACCCATTAACACCGCCATTTTCAGCCTACTTGCTTTGAGATACATTTGATTCCCTTTCAAATATGTATCATGTAATTTAAGAAACTATTTTCTGCTCACTTCACATTCTGTCTAATATGAAAAACTGTTTAAGCAATGATTAAAGTCTAAAAATTTTCATGTCCCATGGCTCCATCAACAGTTTATTTAGCTACCTGAGGAGTTCCAGGAGAAGACATATCTTTCAAGCTTGCAAGCTTTAGCAGCCCAGTGTGCAGTCAGATGTCCTTCCCCTAGCTGTGTCCAGGCTGTGTTATCAGGGTAGGATCTTAGGTTGGCTGCTTTTATAGGGACTAAGGACACTATGAGATACCCTGTCATTATAGTTCTTTGAATATTTGTCTGAGCAGCACAAACTTAAGCTTTTAGTACATAGCTTATTTACTGTTCTTTATTAAGGTATCTTTTGTCACACCTCTGTATCTTACATAGATACAGGTGATGCAAGATATTGGCACTCAGTCATTCTCCCAGGGCAATTTTAGTTCTTCCCCTTGCTCTTCAGCAAAAGCTGAAAAGGTCTCCCACAGAACTCGAGTAGGAATCTCTGTTTTAAGATTTGGACTGAGTGTCCACTAGAAATAGGATCTCTTCCATGTAAGTGATTCCTGTTCCTTGAGCTTTCTGTTTGCTCCATAACATCCTGGCTACTTTGCGAGGCAAAAAAGATGCAAAAATTAGTAACTTTGCAATCTAACATGAGATTCATCTCACCTGACTTTAGACATTTACAGTGTGGATGCCCCACATGAGTAGATTAATGCATGGAGGTCACTTTTACAGCCTATAGAAAGGAATATGTTCTTCTGGGATGAAATTCCTGTCATTCTAAAGCAGCTGCCTGCACTTTGTCAGATGAATCATGTCCTAGAAATGTTTGTGTCTGCCTTGACTTTAGAAGAAGTCCAAGATACTAACTCAAATGCAAGCATCAATCTCTGCTTGTTCAGATAATGAAGCTCCCGGTGTCTCAAGATCAAAATCAATTTTTAAAGGGTACTCTGCAGACTGCTTACTCGTCAAGGTGATCTTTTGTTTCTTATGCTCTTTATGGGTGTGGAGAGAAAAGAACTTCTTGCATCCTACATTATGAGTCAAGTTGATAACATTACAAATTCTATTTCTGCAAAACATCTCATTGGAACCTCAATGTCCAGTTTACACCTTATTTGTACAGTAGCACTTCCAAACAATCTAGTTTTCATCTTCTTCCCCAACTCAAGGTTCTAGTAGAGAAACTCTACTGAAACTCTAGAGTCACTTGCAGTCTTGGTCTTCTATCCAAACTTGATCACAGTCAATTTTGCTCAGCCTGTGAATTCAGATAACACAAGGTAGCACAGCTTTAAACAACCAAGATGGGCTTGCCAAGCCCCTCCAAAGGGGTACTACAAGGTCCTTCAGCACCTTTTCCAGGTTTTTATTGCAACATATAAAAAATATTCAAAGGCTTGAACTGCAGTGTCTGCTATCTTACAGTTTGAGAGGAAATCTTTCATTGTACCCATCTCTCTTGCACAAAACTGACTTTTTTTTTTTCTGGCAGAACAAATGGCATCATTTGCTCTCATCTTCCAAAGAGGTTTTAGTGGACTGATGTCAAGGATCTAGTGCTGAGACATTCCTGATGTTCCATAAAGCACAGATCTTGCAGATTTCTTTGTGAACATCTTGCTGGAATCTGGATGCTGTGAGCTGCTCCAGCAATCAGTGTCCATGTGTGACCCAATCAACAAGATGTGTTCGGTTCCCAAAGCCACTGGCTAAGACTACAGTCAAAGGCTGCACACAGGTGACCCAACTGGGAAAACAAACTACAGGTGCATTTAGATGAGAGGAACTGTTCTGACAATGGCTGTAAAAAAGAAGTTGTGATGCCTTGTCATGAAATGAGGGAACAAAAAATTAAGATAGCTGTGACTCCAAGATGGATTGATAAATTCAAGATGGAATAGAACAGCATTGAAATGTGTTTGTACTTTAGAAAATCCAAAGCTCTACAAATTCTTAAGAGCCTGGACAGAATGAATAGTGCTGGTAAGATTCACTTTATCTGACTTAGATAACTAAAAGTTAACTCTGCAGCCTGTGCTGCTCAACTTTCTCTTTGATTCTTGGAGAATAATACTCACCTCTGCTAGCAGAAATATCTAAAATATGAGACATGAATCAGTCTCTGGAAATGCCTATTTCTTTCCACTGACTACAAAAGGAGCCAAGGGTGATTTTCTAACACATTGTGGAGATCACAGGCCATTTTCACTAGTCATGCGGCAGATTTTTTTGTGTAAGAATGAAGGAACATTCCTGCTATCGTCCTTCCATCCACAACTCATCAGAGAAGTTCAGAGATTAACATCCAAGGGGCAAAGCCACTGTAGACAGTAGAGGTCTTCATTGAGTGCTAGAATAACAAAGCCTACTCCTCTGAACTAGCCTCACAGTCTCACATCCCGAAGCTTTACCTAGTCTAAATTTTAAGCAACTTGGCTTATCAGATTTGGACCACTTCTTTTCTAGCCTGGGAGTTTGTGCTTTAAGTACCTGACTATTTTCTGGGTAGGCAGGAAAGAGGTCTTCACGGACATCCTGACTTTTCAGTCTTTTTGGATTAGGCTTGTGGTTCACTGTCTTGCTGTTGTTTAGAGTTAGGGAGGAGCAGTGCTGTTCCTTTTACAGGGGATTTTTGTTTTGTTTTGTTGAGTTTATCTTTGTTTTTTAAATTTATTTTTGTTTTAGAATAATGGTATAGCTAAATAAATGCCTCTTGCATTGAGGCAACACACCCAGCACATGCCTCCATACTTTGACTGCTTTTCCACTGGTTCATCAAGCTTCAAGAGGAACATCTCATTTAATGAAAGCCCAGGGTACAGGATCACTGTGATGAAATGTGTCTAATCCTTGAACTTTTCCTCTTTAAAGGGATAAGCATTCTTCCAGACCAGGGATTTTGTCAAGTTTCTTACATTTGCATGAGCCAGATTGATATGAGCTCCCACAGTGTTAAGTAGACTGCACCAGCAAAGGCAGGCTTTTCTCAAAAAGAAGGTCGGTTTTAAAAATAAGGTAACCAAGGTGCAGTGGCAGGTTTGCCATGTGGAGGAGCTCCTCAGGCCAAGATAGAGGTGTGCTGTGAGAAGGTTCATGGAGGGGCTTTGCAATGAGAAGCTGAGGAGCAGTGGTGGTGCTGACTGCAGGAGTCAAGCCTGATGGTAGGATGTAGTGTCTGGCAGAATTCATGTGTGGTGCTGATGCAATCAAGAACATCCCACTCTTGTGCTGGGCTCATGCTGTTTCTTACATGCTGTCTCACAAGTGTTCAGAATAAAATCTAAAGGGAGATAGGGATGGAAAACCTTGGAAAAAAACATTTGTCGTTATCTCAATTGAGCTCATAATGTTCATCCAACCTCCCCTGGCCTGTGGCTGGGACTTCCTTTAGCTGAAGACAGCAGATTACATTTTCAGAATATGAGGTTTCTTTTCAGGCACCTTTGGAGAGGAATTCATATCACACCACTTTTTTTGCCTCTAACTTTCTGGTGAATAACTTGAACTCAGGTGAAACTCATCATATTTACCTGAGTAAAGGCAACTTGAGGAGGTAGAAATTGCAGAATCAAGCACTAAATAAATTCCTGAAATATTCTTCAAGGGACAGGGACATTTCTGCTGTAAGTCTGTATTTTAGGTGGTTATGAAGTCAGCTTCTTGGCGCTGTAATTTATCATGCAGTCTCAGACCTTCCTGACTATTTTCTGATTACTGTGTTTTCTTGCTTACACAAAAGTCTAGTTGGTTAAAAAGTGTTTGACTAACTTAGCAAGTTACCATCATGCTTATACTATTTTAAAGCTTGTTTAACTCTGAAAAGCCAAAGCTGGTTGCAGTAAGCCAGTAACTCTTGCTAAAAATAAGATTTAAATAGCATTGAATTCTGATTAAAAAATAACTGCTTGGCCATGATCAGAACATCCTCCAGTTCCATTTCTTTTTCTCATAAAGCACTTGTCTCCTTTTGATCAATGAATTCTGCTATTTCATAATGAGCCAGGTACTGTCAATTAACAAATAGAGTGCTTACAGCAATGTTTATATAAGTACATCAAAACCTGATGTCCTGGGTCTGGTGGGCAGGAACACCATGTTGGAGGGAAAATTCAAGTTGATGGCTTCATTGTCCTTCCTTCTTTCTGTGCGAGATCAAAGATCAAGAACTGACCTTATCCACAACACCTAGAGATACATGCAGCCCCAAGGAGCATGTGCAGAAACCAAGCTGGCATAAGAAACTCCAGAGTCCTTAGTTCAGAAAGCAGGTCATGAACAATAACTTGGAATAGGTGGAGATTTAATCTTTCAGGAGGGCCTGCGTAGCCTTTCACAGCTTTTGGCTGCAGTAGTTGTGGGTTAAAGTTTGGACATTGCTCTTCTTGCTATAACAAATGTAAGTGGTTGGACACTCCAAACTCCAACTGTCCTCATGCAGATGTCTAGTCTAACACAACTGTCTAGATCCCCCACTGCAGTCAACAGGAAAAGACTGATACTTCCTGAAAATTATCCATCTCATATCTGTTTTAGGATGGGAGAAGGGACCCACATAGGCAACCACATAGACATTTAACTTCTGGTTGGCTATATGTGGGTGCAGAGGCAATGATAAGGCCTTATTACCTACCCTGTGGAGTTTCAGCTGTGCTTCCTGCTCCCCTCTTGAAACAATCCTTCCTACTGTGGCCCAACCTGATACATGGAGATGATTGTCTGCTTGCTCTAACATCTTAGTACTTAGATCTAGTACTAATTTCACCCTAGGTTTTTGTGTTTGTTTGTTTGATGTAGTGTCTTGAACTCCTGGCAGTCAGGGATGGAGGGACTTATCTCACCTAATCATAAGTCAATGTAAGAGGCTTCTCCACCTGAACTTGTTGTGCAGACCCCTGCTGTAGCCAGCTGAGTAAAACAGATACCATCAGGCTGTGATTCATCACATTTTGGCCACCTCCATGATAGAAAGAATAATCACTGTCTAGAAGTGTCTGTTTCTGTCTGTTGATTGCAAACCAGTTTAACACCAGGTTGTTGATTGTAAACATCTGACCAGGAGTTATTTGGCAGGATGGGTGTCTCTAATCTTTGGACATCTTGCATTATATAATTTGACTCTGACCTGCTGTGTCTGGTGGTGCTCGGTGACCTCTGCCAATGGTGCATGCTGGATGGTCCATCCACTCAGTGCTTCCCCAAGGGCTTAATCTTCAATGTTAATGTAAATAGAGTGGGAGAATACTGTTTAAATACTGCAGAGAAAATCAAACTTGCTAGCAGGGATTTATTTCCAAATGAGACCAGGAGAATTGTCTGTACCTTTTGACAGAGATGAAGGAACAATAGGGTCTCATGCTGTATCCGTTAAGTCATATGTGTGCATCTAGGGCATGTGATGGGCGAGATAGACAGCTGTACAGAGGCAGGGAAGATGTGTATTAGCAGTGTACCATGAGTGACCAACAGTGATCATTCCTCTCCGAGCACTGGGATGTTTTGTTGTACTTTCAGACTAGACAGGAGCATGAAGTTGTGGGACCTCAGCTGCTGTCATCCAGCCCACAGAGACACGGCAGTCAGTGGCACTGAGGTAATTCTGGATTAACTTCATTGCATCAAGGGGTCGAATTCACTTTCACCCCAGCAATTTCCTGACTGGCCTCCTTTGTGGTATGTTCTACGTGCCTGCTTGCTTAGCTGTGAAGTTGGCTTTTTGGGGTAGGAGCTGAGCATCTCCCTTGAGTTAGTTCCACGCAGTGGATTATTGCCAGGGCTGCGGTTATTTGCATCTCATCTTGATAATTTCAAAAAAGAAAGAGCCCCTTCCAAATACATCTGTAGCTTGGAGTCATGGGGCTGGTATGGATGATCCTTCTTTAGGGAACTTGTCCATGCAAAAAGTAGATCATTTATAATGTTAAATGCACAAACTCAAATCCCAGCCGTGGGAAGCTGAACACCAGTTTGCCTGGCCAGAAACTGGTGGGTGAGCGAGCAGCAGCAGTTTGATGACACAAAACCACCTGTGAACTCCAGGAGCTCAGTGGGGTGGCAGAATGCCGTGACTCAAACACACAGTCGCGTCCCTCATTGAACGGTTTTTACATTTCTTTAAATGTCGGGGTTTCGACAAAGTTTTCATGCTTTTTATTAAGGCAAAAGTACGTGCTTGTGAAATTGTGAAATTGATGTGTTATTTTGTATCTGTTTAAAAAAAAAAAAATGTATTTAAAGCTAAAGAGCCGTTATTGTGCGGGGTTTTCTCTCAAACTGGTGCATACACTTTACATCAGGGACCTACTATACATAACAAAAATCAGTGATACAGTTACTGTAAAACCAGATACACACCTTTTACTGTAATAATAACTTTAAAAACCTTGCACTGTAATGGTTACTATTAAAAAACAACAAAAAAAAAACAACAAAAAAAAAAACCTCTTGTCAGAACTGATTTTGTATCTTTGATTATATCTGAAATTTTAGCATTTTTGTATACTTACCATGTCAACGATAGCATCCTCCATGGTTAATTTCCGGGTTCTGTTTCCTTTCCGTCTAATCAAACACGTGCATTGCTAGACGTCGATGGGCAGGGTACGGCCACGGGAACCGAGTAGGTCACCCCCCAAGCTCTTGTTCAGAGAGGTGTGCCCGAACAAGCTGAGTAGAAGGAAAAGCAAAGACCCCCAAACCATTTGGATGGTTTCAGATCCCGTTCCGAGATCCAGCTGCCCCGACCGTACGACGTTTCTTTATTCTGGCGTTGTTCTGGCCACGTTGGCTGTCCAGCTCCATCACACAGCAATGCATTGCAAGTAGGTAGGAAGTCCAGACCAACGAGATGATAACTTTGCAATCACTAAGTTTACTGATTATTTTTTTTTCTTCCCCTTTTTAAACATTTTTTTAAATAAGATGTATTTGGAATCAGACAGCATGGTGTTGCAATTCTTTCTATTTTTAAATACTGATACATTCTGTGTGTAAAGTCTTGTTTCTTAGCTAAGAGAATCTTAAATGTGGAGCTGAGTTTGAACCATTTTTTTCCTTGTTGTACTGTGAATTGGGAATTATTTTGATATAATCCTTTAATTTGGTAGAAGATTTCCCACACCTTCTCCTTCCTTCCTATCATCATTTCATGTTTTTTACAAAACTAAAAAAAAAAACCAAACAAACAAAGGAACAAATAATCTTTTTTTCTCTCTTTAGGCTGTGTAATGTTGTGTTGTCCAGATTCTGTATAAAAATATGTATATGATGTATCTGATATTTGGCAGTGAACAGCTGCAACTTTAACCAATATAATTAACAAAGAAATGCATAATGTTGGTGTTTTAAAAAGTAAAAAAAAAAAAAAAACCTAGTTAAGATGTTTGTGTAAACTTGCATGGTTTAAAATGTACTTAGTGCATTGAGAAATGTTGTTAGGGTCCTAAGTGAAAGGCTGGTTTACTTTTTGATTCTAATGGTGATTGGTTTGTTGATCAGAATATCCCCTATACTGTATGTCTTAGTTTATTTAGCATATTTATTTATTTTTTTCTCAAGATAAAGCATAGTGTATCTATCTATATGTAATACTGTTCCTTAAAACCAGGTTGTGGAAACTGCGTTTCGTCCAGCAAAATGATGTTTTGCATCACAGTTGTGATTCAGTTGCTTTCCATTTAATTTGCTGTGAAGTCCAGGTTTGACTTTCCTTTGGGATCTTACCTGCCGGCGGGGAGATGCTAGAGGCCAGGCTGCAAGTGCCACTGGGATGAGGAGGACCCGAGTGGCTTTCTCCAGTCGGACACCAGGACATCAGCATCTGGCCTGGCAGTCTTTGACAACGGAGGTGTATGAGGGCAGGATTTGGCCCCTCCTTAAGAGTGAAGGCTGGGTTCTTCCTCTCGGCAGCATGTGTTTTATCAGGATCACAGCGGGCATCCCCTGGGGTTTCTCCCAGCTCTCTAATGGATGAATTTGGCTTTTAGTGGCAGCCATACAACACTGCTGAAATAATGGGGTACCGGCAGCAGAGTGTGGATGACCAGTCCTTACCACCACGAGAAACACAATGAACCTTCAGCAATCGCAATAAGCTCCGTGCTCCCTCCCAGAAGCACAAACCCGCCGCGTTCCAGAGGAGCTGGCTCTGTGCCCTGCAGAGCTGAGAATGGCCGATGGATGTGATGAGAGCTAGGACCAAACATCGGAGCGGGGAGCACACGGGCAACGATCAGTTCATTTTCACGTCTCCTGCCTCCAGCACGCGTCTTATCAGTTTTCTCCAAGCTTTGCTTCTGCTGAACCACCAGAATGGGGACATGTCAAGCAGGAACTGCACCAACACCATCAAAAGTCAAATCTCTAGTGGCCTTTCCCAACAAGACAGAGCTAAACTTAGAAACATAGAGCTATCCAATTTCTTAGTGTTCTTTATCCCAGAGGATCTCAAAGGACTTTTCCAGCATAACACAATCTTCCTCCTGCCGCCTGTAAGTGGCAAAGCACTGTTAGTAACGTGCAGCCACCTCTGAGGTGAACCTGCCCGACATCTGCCAGCTCATGGCAACTCTATGCAAAGTCTTAGCGCAACAGGTGTGGATTGCGCCTTCGGGGGAACTCAGCAAAAGTATAACATGCACAAATCCCAGTTAGGTCCACACCAAGACTAGAGGGGACAGGTTGACTCTTTTAATTTTCCCTTTCTGGGCAGTTCCCCTCTTTTTTCCTGTCCTCACACAATGTCGGGCATTGAGCTCTCCAAGTAACCTAAACTTTTCCAGTTTGTTTTCAGTAGCTTTTTCTTTCCTAAAAACTTTTAAAATATTATTTTTGCACAGTGGACTAGGGAACAAATCTGCCCTTCCTCAGATCCAGAAATAAAACAACTCCATCCCTCTCTCTTTCCTTGCCTCCCTTCTTTATACAAAGCTATTGGCCAATTGACTTTCAATCTTTTCTTATCTCCACCACTTCTTTTAAACCAAAGTTACACTGATTTTGCTGCTTGATGTTCTAACTGGTTTTAATCTGGACAGAAATAAACAGCCTGACATTAGGCACTGGCAGGAGTCCTTGCTTGGCATGCAGATATATGCACTGTCCCATGGCCAAATCATACAGCTTGATGGATGCCGGCTTGTGGCCTTGATGGTGACTACAAATCCTGTGATTTGTTACAGGATTGGCTGCATCTCTGAAAAGCTGCTCGTGGCGGTCTCCCCAGCTTGGTAAGCTTTATTCTTACTTTGTTCCAGATCCAGAGTTTCTCCAGTAAAACAGTGGAAATGCCCAAACACTGGCTCTCTGGTGAGAGGAGGAGATCACCTGGTCGATGTTTCATGGCATGATGCTCAGTGGATCTTTCTCTTTATGAGGAATTCAGTCTATCCTAACTCTTTATATAGAAAAGCTCCTGCTGAAATTGATTTTTGCTTCCAAAGGCTGTGAGATCAATTATTTCAGACCCCTCAAGGTTGTATGTGGAACATCCTTAGATGGAGGACATCAGTATTCAATCCCTTGCAAGAGCCTTTCCTAACAGTTACCATTTTGCTTCTACAAAGCTGGCCGCCTGTATCTTCAATGTGTCTGGGAAAAGGAGCTGTGTCCTGTTAGAAAAGAGCTTATTCCTTGAGAGATGCAATCTAGGAGTATGTTCATGTAGTGTCACCTTGCCCTTAGTCTATCTGCCTCTTCATGGCCCCACATACATCAAGGCGAAGCTGGCTTCTAGAGCAGCATCCTGCAGAGAGTCAACCTTGAAGGTCAGTCCTCCTCCTCATCTCAAGGCCAGCATGAAAATGTTTTCATTTGAGCAATTAACCATACATCTGATGTAAATTATCAGAGTCCCATAGAAATAACAGGAACTTTTCTAACATGCAACAGCCAAGGGCATGGCACGGCTCTCTACCAGCTGCCAGAAAGATGGTCATCTCCTAGTTGCCTACCAGGCTTTGATTTGCTCATTGGGAGCATGTTCTGGGGTTAGATAAAAACTCTTAAAAACATTACTCTGGTGTACATGCTGGGCACACTGCTTCACTCACCCTCTAACCTCACCCTCACTAGCAACCCATGAGAAGAATCTCTCTGTATAGACAGACTTTCCCCTTCCTGTCCCTAAGAAGAGCAAATCTCATGACTAGCTTTAATATCCATCCTTGAAACAAAACAAAACAAAACAAAACAAAACAAAACAAAACAAAATAAACCCTCAAGCCCTAAACCCTGAAAATATTCAGCAAAGTCAAGGTGAGGCTGAGATTTTGCAGGCCAGAGCTGTGGATTTATGCAGGACTTTACATGACTGTTTTATTTCCAACGCAATAAAGAATAACCAACTTATTGTAGCAAACCTTGTGCTAGGTGCTATCTCCCAAAACCTTCTGCATGGGACAGTCTGCCCTGTATTTTCTCTGCCTAGCAGTACTTTGCAGAATGTTGGAAGGGAAAATATCCCCTTGGTCTCTGTCCCAGCAGGGATGGATTGCAAACAGGGAAAACTGTGTGTCTTTACATGTGGTTTTTTTCTTGCTTTTTCTTTCTCTCTTCCTTTTCCCTTCCTTCCTTCCTTCCTTCCTTCCTTCCTTCCTTCCTTCCTTCCTTCCTTCCTCTTCTCTCTCTTTTTCTTATTTCTTTCTTTTATTTTTCTTTCTCTTTATTTCTTTTTATCTCTCTTCTGCCCTCCCCCCTTCCTTTGTCTTTCTCTCTTTCCTTCCCTCTTTCTTTCTTGTGAGATGAGGAGGTAGAAGGTTCACTGGAAGCCACTGGATCTGCAAAAGCAAATCCTTTTGGTCTTGCCATTGTAGTTTCAAAGTTCAGTTGAGAGTGTTCTTGTGGAGAGCCTACAGATGTCCCTTTGGAGCTACCTTTTGGTTGTGCTTTTGTTCATGTCCCCCAGTCCCAACTTGGTTTCTTATCTCTTCTGGATTATCTCTTTTATTGGTGATATGCCCAGTGTCCTTTTTTTGACCTTTAAGAAGCTGAACCTTGGACTTCAACAAGGAAAATGAATTTTGATTCACTGTTCCAGGAGCATATTGGTCTGTCGCTCCCACCTTCCAGCAGACAGCCACATGTCTTCTTCTTCAGAGAGGAAATGCCACTCAGAGCAACAGACTGGCATCAAGGATCCCTGGATCCTTGTCTTAGCTTTTCCTCTCGCTTGCTCTCTACTTCGTCTACGTGTGCCTCAGTTTACCCACCCAGATATAATAATATCTACCTCACAGGGGTGTTGTGAGGCTCTATTACTGAGATCCTTGTCTGGAAGGTGGGGTACCAATGCTCCCCATTCATAGATTAGCTCATCAGTGTTCCCTCTACAAAATCTTTCTTGAGACATCAGTGTTGACAGTAGTCAACATTGTTCTGAGTTTTATTCATTGCTTTCATCTGATGCCAGGGTTTAGGGCATTTACATAGACTCCCCGCAGGCAAGGCTGGATATGGTCTGTGGAGGAGATCAGATATGGGAAGAGTTCCTCTTATTCCTCAGCTGAAATTACTGACAGAACCATGGACAAAGGGGATTTTGCCCCACTGTCCCAAGCCTCCAACCTAATCAGTCTCTTTGCCACCATGAACATTCAGTCTTTGGATTGCAAAATCTCACTGAAGAGTCATGCGAGGGCACATTTTGGCTGTACATGAGATGCCAGTGCTTTCTGTGACGCAGTCCAGGCTGTCCCACAGCACCACAGGAACATCCAGGGAAATGTTTGCTGGTTGCTATTTGAAAGGAAGTGCAAAGAAAAGTAATTTCTCTGCTTTGCTTGGAGTTTTTACCCTTGGTACACAGAGACACACTCTTCTTGACCGTGTGCACTTCAGTCAATGGATTTGGGCTCCAACGGACAGGATTTATGTCATGAATCCCAGCAACTGGCACTGGAGGAGAGGAAAAGCTGCCATGTTCCTAGCCGACCCCATAGTCAGTGAAGGATGCTATTTTATCCCAAGCTAGGTCTTAACCAGAATGACTGGTTAACAGAATGAAAACTATTCTGTCCAAGTGCAGGAGTTTCTGCTGCTTCCTTCAAGAAAGTCATTAGTCTAAGGATCTCCACTGAGGTTGACTTTTGAAAGCTGACAGAAGATTGGATTAGGACACAAAATGTTAAAATAAAAATATATTAATAAGTGCTAATTATCCTCCCAGAGGTGGAAAAGGAGCTCACAAAAGATCCTCCTTGTGCACCACATGAATTTGATTAGCAGCAGGACGAATTATCTCCTTTCCCCACACTGGTACATGGAAATTCTTGGAGCAGCTTCAAGTGGGTCCCCCGCAATGGAAAGCAGCACTCAGAGAACTTCTGCTTCCTTTGCTTTGGAAAACTGAATCACAAACTCAAAAATACAGAAGGGGAGAGATTTGGCTAAGGTGAATCATTTTTTCTGCACAGAGGAGTTGGATAGGAAAGAACTGTTCCATCCCTTAAGGATTTTTGTGAATTTGTTTTTCCAACACACGTGGAAACCTCAAGGCTAACAGCAAACATGAAACAAAAATATGCAAAACAATGCATATGCCAACAAAAACAGTTTTGCTATCTCGGAGGGAGGTTGTTTTGATCTTTCCCAGTTTGCATCCTCCTTTTTTTTTATAAATTATCCCGCATTTTGAAATGAAAAGCTGCTCTGAAATGAAAAAAAAAAACCTGCATGAAAATGTCAAAGACATCCAAGAGCCTCAAATCACGTCCTTCATTTCCCCATGGCTGTGGTATTTTTCAACAGGAAACAGCTTGAAGCTGGCATTTTCCAAGAAGTTTTAGCTGTGACGCACTGGCTTTTTTTTTGAGGGAGGGAGAAAAAACAAATTTTCCAAACAATACCCTTCACATCCCTTGACCCTTTAGCCCACAGGGCACAAACCTTACAGGGCTCTCTTTGCAATGGGATCGGCTTTGATACGGGAGCCCTGCAGCAACGTTCGGAGCATCGCAAACAGCTTGTGCCAGAAGATCTTCCCTCGCAGGATGGGAACAACCAGGTACCCAAGAGGAGTTAGTCTCCATCAGCCTCCAGAGCACCAAGGAGAACAGCACAGGGAGCATCGCCTCAAGTCCTGCCTACCCTTCAACTGAGCCAGGATGGGGCTGTACATCCTTTCCAAGGTGATAAAAGTCTTCTACTGCCTTAAAAACAACCAAACACAGAAAATCAGCTCTTCGGTTTATGCAGTTTAACTTGTTGGCAGCAATACAACGTGCAGGACTAGTACCAGGCATCGAGAAGTTTTATCTAGAGGTTGGCAGGAAGATTCTCGTTAATATAATTTTTAATGTAACTGTGTTTCCTTTTCCCTTTGGGTGAAACTCGGAAATTTCCTGGAAATTTGGAAAAAGTCACCATTATCCAACAGGGAGGTCCATGCTCTCACGTCCTGCCCCAAGCAGCACCCCATCCATTGCCCCAGAACGATAAGCACATGGTAGAGGTTAGAGGGACCATAACAGCCCATGGCTACAGTGACAAAGAAATAAGCACACTATGGAGACTAAAGCACACGAACAAACCTGCTCTACGATCCTGATAAAAACCGCTGCCGAGGAGTGAATTTCCCACTGCCTCTTCTCAAAGGTCCCAAACTCACATTCACACTCCCCCCTCTTCCCTTCCCGCTCTGCAATTTCTCGCCTAGACATCTCCCCCACCACCCCCAGGCCAGGCTTAACACCAGTATATTCTGCTTAACTCAACTCTCTTCGCCGCGAACGCGGAAGAAGTCTCTGCAGAAGTTCCCTGTGTGCCATAGGGTGATTTTCCCAGGAGCACGAATATCCCTGGGAGCTGCAGGGGAGCCTGAAATAACCCGTGCCACCAAGAGGCTACCTTAGGTGCGTGCTGGCAGACCTTTGCAGGAGAAGCTGACCAGCTGGCTTATCCTGGCAAAAGCTGTTCCGTTAGACCTGGCTGAAACGCCTAGAGCTTTGCATCAGATCTGGGCTCATGCACTTGCCTCTTCCCTGTCCCATTTGTATGCTTTGATTTCTGAGCTGATTTTTTTTTTTTTTCCCACTGTCAGGAATTTTTTAAACCGTGTTAATTGTAGTCAGCTGCATAATGTTTGTTAGGCCTCTCCACCAAGCTCTTTAAATGAACGTCAGTGGCTGTCTTCCCTTGGACAATAATGAATGTATATATCGTAAGTGCAGACTATACAGAAAAGTGGCTAAGTCAAGGATCAGAGGGTTTTGTAAAGCCTGTTTATTTTTTTAAATAAGTTTGAGCATTTATATTTTACCACCATTTACGTGGTTTTGGGGAACCCAGATTGTGTCAAGATCTCATGCCAAAACAAGCCAAAAGTTGTTTGATTTCAACCTTTTCTTCCATGAACCATATTTTAAACAATACTTTGTCATTTTAAATGTTTTATTGAAACATGTGCTGATGAAAAAACAAACAAAATGTCATCTTGACAAAAGATTTATACATGAATCAGAAAGTATTTATTTCAATTTTGTACCTTTCCATTTTAATACATTATAATGTATTGACTCAACTGAGATAATATAAACAGTTCATTTTAATAACATGTTTGCAGTGTGCTGTGTCTTTTTATTCTTTCATTTCTACTCCACACTGGACACACAGCCAACGAAACCAAAAGAAGATCTGCAGCATTTCAGATCCCAGCAATCCCGAGTTTCTCTTAAACCAGAGCAAGAGTGTGTCTTTAGCAGGATGCTCCAGGAAAACCAAATGGGCACTGGGTCAAACCACACGACGAGGTAGCCTGAGAGAGTAGAAGACCTGGTGGGTAAGCAAGGTCCAGGGTTAGAGTAAACTTCCATGCAGCTGGAAATTTGATTGTCTGCTGCTGGCTCTAGGCGATGTGACCTCCCTGTGGAGTGCCCGGGTAGAGGATGGCACAACCACACCATGTCTCCGTGTGCACCGCTGCGAGGGAAGCAGTTTGCATCCTCTGGCAGTGGGGTTGTCCCTGCATTGAGACTCCCAGGAGAGCCTACTCACACTGGGATCGAGTGCCTGATACCTCTCCTGTCCCTTCTCATCCCCACTCACTCAATCCATAAGTAAGGGTTGACGGTCGCCTCCACCAAATCCCCGAATTCAACTCCTATTCCTGATTTTCTAGATTCACCTCCTTTGTCACCCCCTGCTCCTCCTTGCCCCTGCCCAGGATGGTGCATAAACCCACCATAGAGACAGGGACACGTCTCTATGGCTGCCAATGAGCTGTGCTTTTGCTTCTCTGCTCCAGTTTTCTGGCTTCAGTTTGTGCCTCTTACTGAGTCCCTCTCCCAGCCCCCTGAAGAACCCAAAAACATGTTTAGCCCAGTTAATGAGAACTGACCCTTTGATCCCTCCTCTCATAGAGAAAGGCTAAGAGTGAAACAGGCTATACAAGACGTCCTACTTCAGACTCAGGTCTATCATGCAGTGGGTAATTCCTGCCTACGAGCACCAAGGATGTGTCACTGTCCTCCTCGGGCAGTACAACTTCGACCACCCGGATGCTTTTGATAACGATTTGATGCATACAACCCTGAAAAGTATTGTTGAGGGGAAAACAGTCGAGGTACCAACGTACGACTTTGTGACCCATTCTAGGCTGGCAGAGACAACAGTGGTCTATCCCGCTGATGTTGTCCTCTTGGAGGGGATCCTGGTTTTCTACAATCAAGACATTCGGAGGAGAAAAACATGCTCCTGAGGCCTCTGTATTGGTGCTGGAGGCTGGTGTTGCATGGAAAGCAAATCTGTTTGTGATCATGAGGTAAATGTTACAATCATAGAATCATAGAATTGTTTTGGTTGGAAAAGACTCTTCAGATCATCAAGTCCAACCATTAACCTAGCACTGCCAGTCCAACCACTAAACTACGTCCCCAAGCACCACATCTACATTTCTTTTAAACACCTCCAGGGATGGTGACTCCACCACTGCCCTGGGCAACCTGTTCCAGTGACTNCCTGGGCAGCCTGTTCCAGTGACTGACAACCCTTTCAGTAAAGAAATTTTTCCTAATATCCAACCTAAACGTCAGCTGGCACAGCTCGAGGCCATTTGCTCTTGTCCTATCACTTGTTACTTGGGAGAAGAGACCGACCCCCACCTGGTTACAACCTCCTTCCAGGTAGTTGTAGAGAGTGATAAGGTCTCCCCTCAGCCTCCTTTTCTCCAGGCTAAACAACCCCAGTTCCCTCAGCCACTCCCATCAGACTTGTTCTCCGGGCCCTTCCCCACTTGGTTGCCTTTCTCTGGACACGCTCCAGCACCTCAGTGTCCTTCTTGTAGTGAGGGTCCCAAAACTGAACACAGCACTCGAGTTGCAGCCTTACCAGTGACAAGTACAAGGAGATGATCACCACCCTGGTCCTGCTGACCACACTATTTCTGATACTGATGTGGACTACATCCTTGGCTCTATGGCACCATCTGGCCAGGTCCATGCTACCAAACTCCCTCAGCCTCCAGAGCAGGGTGGTAACATCCAAACCTCCTGTTGAGAATGGTCTATTCTAACTCCTGAGCCAAGTCCAAGGACTATTTGGGACATTTCCAGCTGTCTTGGTCCAAAACTGTACTCAGGAGTGCGCTTGTAAACCTGCCCAGGAGGTGTTTAATTTACTGCTATAGACATAACCAGTGCAGGACATCACGCCTACTCGTTGGACTGCACAGTATACGTAACAACAAGGGAGGGTGGACACTTATTGCAGAGGCCCCGTGGGGTCCTGGCTCTTACCAGGAGAAGCAGATAATATTCTCCATGACTGAAATACATAGTTGTCCCCCTCAAGAAAGTGCTGTTCTTTTCATCCTGGAGAAGGTTTTTGTAGGAATATGGGAATATGAACCTGTAATTTCAAAGCACAATGAATGCTCAGTACAGAATGACTCCAGGAAGGTTCCTCCTCAAACTTGCCCAGGCCATTACAAATAAAAATGCTTTGTGGTACCTATTCTATTGTCAAACACCTGACCCCTGGGAGGTGAAGGGGAAAGTGGATTTCTTGTACGGTGATGTCCCAAATCATGACCTTCTCCAGAAGGTATCAGCTTCCTCTTAAGAAACTCCTTATGATACAAAGAGAGTAACTCATTCTGCCACATCTGTCATAGTTTGCAGCAGACAGGACTCCAGAGCTAGCCCTACGCAGCTATGAAGGTCCAGCACAGAGGAAGGAAGGAGGGAAGGTGTCTCATATAGAACAATAGCTCAAACCAAACATCCTTCTGCTTCCCAGATGTTCTGGGAAGGATCTGAATTTCAGAACACTGTCAAATTTTCCTTGGAAGGCAGGTCTGGGAGATATTGAATGGAGGAGGACAAAGGGTGGGAGACTGTGCAACCTCAAAGCTAGGGACATCAGAGAAGAGAGCACCGTGTTGATTGGGAGGCATCTAGAAGAAAAGCAGGTGAGCGTGGGCATTCACTGCAGAAGCTTCCTTTATTCTGATTCAACTAACCCTCTTTAGGCTGACTAATTTACACATCTCTGTAAATCAGTGGAGGACAGGCACTTTCTACATTGCATCCATTCCTCTCCAAAGGATGGGGCAACTGCCATCTGGAAAGATGGCATGAGTTGAAGGGAGCCCTGGAGTCCACCCTCATTGTGACTATAAGAGAGAAGAATGAGTCTTACAGATTTCTCTCCCAAAAGGGGGTTGCCAGGTGTGCTGAAGTCCTTTAGAGTCCAAGGAAATAGGTCACAGCCAGAAAAGCTACAGGGAGACCATTTCTTCTGGGGTGGATGTAACCTGATGCAGCATACGCTGGTTGGTGTGAGGCATCCTCCTCTGCTTCCCGTCAGAAAAAAAGATGGGATTTTTCAGCAAAGAAGGATGGCATCCATGACAAACTTTCACATCATTGTCCTAAGTTTGTGTGAAGGCTTTTCCCTTTACCGCTGTACCCCATACCTCACTCACTGTGGCCTCACCTGCTTTTTCAGGGGCAAAAAGACACTTAAAGCAGAACAGAGTAAGACCATTCCTTTCTTACCCAGGACTAGAAGGATGATGGTCTGTGTGCTGCAGCATGGGGCTGTGGTGAGGGTTGGGAGCTACCAAGCCAGTCTCTTGGGCTTGGAAAATCAGTCCTGAGATGCAAAGGGGATATCTTCTTACCCCTCCAAGCTCTCAGCTCCCCAGATGTGTCAAAAGTGAAGAGATCCCTGCACTTCTTTGCATACAATGAAAAATCTGGCTCACAAGCATCAGGCAAATGCCATAGCAATGTGGTCTTTGAGGCTGGGATGTAGAGGAGAAGGGAGAGAAGAGGAGTAGGATATAAGGGTGAGGCTGTTCTCCTGGGACAGTGGGAGAAGCTGTGAAGGGATGTAGGGGAATCAAAAACCATCCAGGACAGCTTTGAGGGTGGGAGGAGAGGCAGAAATAAATGCCAAGGAAGAAAGCCAAGGGGGTTTAACCCACACCAAGGGCAGAGCAGACCAGCAATCCTGGAAAGATCATCTTTCACCTAGCAGGGTGGCAAAAAAACAAGTGAAGAAATTGCTTTACACAGCTGTCTTTCCTCCTAATACCTATCCCAGGACATCCCTCTGACAAACAGGCTCCATGTTACCTTTCATCAATCTGCCAAGTTCCCTTTTAACACTTCCTTAATACTTTTCCCTGGCTTGCTACTAACAAACAGCTTCTGGAGAGCACAACTTCAGCTCACTCTACGACTCACCTGCTTTTTGTGCTGTTCTTCATCTGCCTGCGGAGCGGACTCCAGCCACATTATAGCACAAGGTAGGTAGCAGTTGTCTCCACCTAGACCAGGTTTTCCATGTGAATTTTCTGGAGACTTGCCTAGTCTTTGGTTTGATAGGAAGTCTTGGAAGTAGCTTCTTTCACACGAGCCGAGGCATATATGCCAATGGACCCATGGAAAGGGTCAACATGGCCATACCCAAACTGCATGTTGGGACTGACCCATGACCTGTGCTGACTCCTTAGTAGAACCTGGGGATGGTTTGGCTCAGTGCTAGTTGGTCTGGGTTGAAATCCTGTCTAGAAACCACGGCTAGTTGGTCTGGATTGAAACCATGCAAATAATAGTAGAGCTACAGGGACCAGGGACCAGCAGTTTTGTCTTCACAGAGAAGAGTGCCAGGCCATGAAATCATTGTTTAATTGAAGATCCATGTTTTTATACAATACCTGGCACAAGGGTGGCTTAGAGATAAACAGTCTAAGAAACAAAACAGTAATGAAAAAGTGAACAAAGGGACTTCAGGCTGGAAAGGAGCATGAGGTGAGATACCAGGAGACACTTTCTCCTGGTGGGATAAGTCAACACTGGGTAAGTTATCTGCATGGGAACTAAGCATTCACAACTGGAGATGAAGAAGGGGTTAGACATGCTTCAGTAGGACTGGCTTAGGTAGCACCGATCCTGTCCTGACCTCTGGCAGTGTCAACTTTCTAAGTACCACTAGGAAGGTAGACTTTATTCCAGGGTTCATTAGAGGTACACCTCAGTAGATTAAGCTCTGATTTTTCCAACTCCTTGCTTAAAACTTAACAAAGGAACTGACCAGGTGTGCATGTGAATTTCACCTGTTTGTAAATCTCTCTCTCTCTCTGTAGAACAAGCTGGGACCCGAGTGCTGAGTTACAGCGGAGATTTTTCTTTTCAAGCAGAGCACTTTCCCAAGTGCTTCAGAGAACGCTAAGTAAACAATGGTATTTACAAGCACTATTAGTGCTGCTATTTGTGCTAGATATGGATTTGAATGCGTCTGTGGCATAAGTGTGCCATGATACATTCCCTGGCTCATTGACTCTAGGATGAGTGAACAAATGAAAGCTCCAGCACAGCTCCCTTTTTACAAGGAGCATGTGGAAATTAAAAAGTTTGCAGTGTTCAAAACGGAAATGTCCTGAACAATGTGGTATACTGAGTGTTTCCTGGTTGCTTGGGAAGCCTCAGGAATGTGAGATCACTCAGTCATTTGTTTTATTGTTCCTGTTGTAGCTCAGAGAGGCCGTTGTAGCCCAGCTTACCACCCCATCGGGGCACGTAGCAGGGGCAGAGCATCTGCGGGTGGAATGAGCAGAGTCATGGACCCAAGCAGCCAAATATGCTGTGAAAACCAACTGGTTTGTTGTCTTTGGGCTCCACAAAAAGCATCATTAACCTGCATTCTGTAACATTTGAAAAGAAGAATAATCATGTTAAACCAAATTGAAGGTCTACCTAGCCCAGCACATGGCCTGAGACAGTGGCCAAAAGCTGATGTGCGGGAAAAAGTGTAAGATGCATGGCAAGAGTGATCTTTCTGTTTTTCACATCCCTTTGTCTGCTATGCTCAGGTCTTTAAGGACTTCCTGAGCTAGAAGTAGCAGCTGGATCACTGTTTAATGGCACGTGGTTGACCTGCCCTTCGGCAATGTGTCAGACTCCTTTTCAACCCCTGCATGCTTCCACAGCATCCTGCGGCAATGAGTACCACAATGGAGCATAGAATCATTTCGTAGAATCATAGAATCATTTAGGTTGGAAAAGACCTTTAAAAACGTCGAATCCAACCGTAAAAGCAGTTGTGATATGGGAGGGAATGACGGCAAACAGGAGGCTCCTCTGTCGGCGTTGCAAACAGAAAAGCTGGTAGGTTCACAGAGGTCTTGATTCAGGCAACTCGAGTGATACCTCAACATAGGAACAACGAGGCTGGATCTAACCTCCCCTTGCAGGGAAGCACTTGGTTTATTCAGATTCACTTTGCCAAGAGTTCCCTGAGTAGCTGAGCCTGGAGGTGCGTTCCTACACTTCTAGGAGAAGGACTCCCTCTGCAGAGAAGGCACTGCCACTTCTTCGCTTTGGCTGATGAGCATAACTCACACTTCGCTTCACTCTGGTCTGCCCAACCAGGCTGTAAACCTTGGGGACAATCCTTGTGACACTGACGAATGGTGGTATTGAGTTGCTGGTTCCTCTTGCTGCTCCAGAGGCAGCTCACAAGCCCTGTGGCTGCCATGGAGCTCATCTTGCTCATGATATAGCCCACCAGTAGCAGATGCAAGGCCTGTAGCAAGATCAGCAGACCTCAGGGCGTCACCACCCCTATTGTACAGTGATCCACAACAAGACAGCTGCATCCACATTGCTCTTGGGACTAATTCCTGGCCTTTGTTGACTCCTGAATTGTGCTCGGGAAGATCAGTGCTGGTTGGTCTGGGTCAAAACCAGGCCAAGGTCCATGCTGATAATTGACCAGTGTGGACAACAGCTATCCAGAGCCTGAGCCCAGGTTGGCAGAGTAGGATTGGTGCACTTTGTAAATCGAAATGATGTAGCAGGAAATATCCTACACACATCCTTTGCCTTGCCCAGTCTAGAAGGTCACCTTTGTGTCAACAATCCTGTGGTCCAGGATTATGGAATATGTTACGGATATGTTACTCAGCCCACTGAATTGGGTGTGAAACTAGAGTTGTCCCTGGTAACGTGGGCACTGCTGTAACCTAAGATTCATGGATGTCTGTTTAGCTGGACTCATGGTTGCTTCTTTAACACATGCCTCCTATTGAAGACACACCTGGATTTCATGCACCAGGACAGGCACTGAGCACTTCAAAGGCAATTACTGTCACTTCCCACCCTGTTTTCCCTGCATTTTCCATTCCTTGATGCTTGTCTTACCATGGGCTTCATGGGAGAATCCCATTCTTCTGATCTGTGGAAAAGGGAAGGATAAGAAGATGGACTGGCAGTGAATTCTACCAGTGTCCACCAGTCCAAGGCACCTCCTGGCATTCCCCAGTCAATGTCAGTGGTGAGATTGCAGACAAAGTTCCACGTGTAGATGAGAGAAAGGAAACCCAATGTGTAATTAAAGAGCTAATGAGCCTGTGTGGGCTATTTTTAGTGGTTTTATTTTCCAGTGGTTGCTCAAACAGCCCCGAAATGACAGTACTGGGTCAGCCTTGCAAGTGCAGCTACGCTTTGAAAAGTGAGCAATGTCCTTGTGGGTTTCCCTCTTTATTTCTCTTCAAAAGCCCTAAACCTAATTTGCTGTGTTTACAGAGCTGAACCCTGCTGAGACTGTGAGCAATGTTGGTTCTGAAATCTTCAGAAGTAATCCCAGTCCTGCCACAAGAACTTCACAGACAACCAGGGCTAATGAATAAAACGGGCTATAAACTGGATGCATTAAAACAGTTTAAAAACTGTTGTGGATCTATTTGCTTCTTTTCACTCCTGACCCTTGTTTGCTGCTGCTGGATTTTGACTAGTCTTCAGCATATAATTTCTTATGAATAATTTATCAAACGTGCTCTACTGGGCCTGGCATTTTCTCCTCCTCATGGAAAGTGATGAACTTTCCTTGCAACCATTTGCAAATACAAAAGTATTTGATATTTGGGGCAGGAAGCTTTTTTATTCCAGCAGTTTCATCATGAATATTTTTGGTGGGTCATGTTGAGCTGAGCCATTGGCATCACTTATGTACTGCTCAGCTACTCCTTTTCTTGCTTCCTGACCAGAGGAATGATTCTTGTATCTACAAAAGTATCATTTGCTCTGTATCTATGTGTGTGGGAAATAACACTTGAACCTGGCTGGCAACAAATATCTTGTGTAAATGAAATTTTCTGGCTAGCTGCTTCTCAGAAAATGAACACAATGATGGTGGAAGGGAATTAATTTTGAAATCTGAACAAGCATCTGCAGGAAATCCCTTTTTTTCCCTTTCCCATCTCAGTTTGAACAAAGCAAGTGAGTGTTTCATAGGATTAAATGGGACACTTTAATTTGCAGAAGAGTAAGCTGCACTTTACAGAAGAGTAAATAGCACAGGATGAGTTTTGTGGTTAAGACATTGCATTGGACCTGAGGAATGATGCGTTCTGAGAGGGCTTCCTAAATTGATTCATAAAGTGACAGATATGGAGAACTCGATGAACTGGAGGAGCCATTGGGAAGCCACCTATTCTGTAGTCGGATCAAACAGTCCATCCATGACAAGTTTGACCATCAAAATGACAATGCCACCACCCCTTAGCCAGTCCCAGGTGTTCTGGTACCCTGCATATTCTTCAACATGCTAAATTATGTTGATTTCTGCTTTTCCAGGTGGCAGTGGACAACTATCCGTATCTGGTTCATCCCCACTTTCCTTAAGTGCAGTGGTAGATATGGGCATGGTATTATAGCTATGGCTTTTCCACCTCTGAGACAAGGAGCAATCATCCTCTTTCATCACAGATAATGTGATCCAGAAACAAACTGGTCCTTTTGAACCAGCATTTTACTACAGGTTCTCACTAAATTAGTTACATTTTAGCTCCATTCCTTCCTCTTTTATTTCCCCTCCCAGTGCTGGTGCCTTCTGGTTGTTCCCAGTTTCCCTACACATGGTATTTCCCAGCCTCAAGTCTTATCCTACCGCTTGCTATCTCTTTTTTTTTTTCAGGCTATTCCTCCACTTCAAGTGATGGGTTGAGTTTTAATCCTGCTTCCCACACTGCTTGCAGCCCTTCTGTGCATGGTACCTCAACAGACGTCTGTCCCACACCAGGTTGTTCACAGCATACCAACTAGACAAGCTGGGGCTGCTGTGGAGGCTGCTGGGTTGTCCAAGATCTTGGAAGTCAGCCACCAGGATCTGATACCTCCATGTCGCCCTGGAACTTCATCATGTGTCTGGGGCTTTAGACCAGACTCATCCCACCATGGGGCCGGGGAACCATGAGGAGATCCAGTCCTCTCCCATCTGTGAATGACTCCCAAAGGTGCCCACATCCTCAGCGTTCAGGTGCACACCATGCATCTGTGGCTCTTGGCTACATGAAAAATCTTGCAAGGTTCATCACCAAAGCCAGATTTCTGGTCAGAGACACAAATTAGGTTGGTTTGTTGAGACTTGTTCCCAGCGAGTCATGCAGGCATTTTTCCATCGCTCCACTGTCCTCCGGTGGCCAAATACGGAACCAATTATGTAAGAACTTCTGCAGTGTTTTCCCAGGGAGTCAAGGGAACTCATCCACGATTGCCTGACTCCACCACTGTCCTCTTTCTCCCACAATAATGATTAGCGATTCAAAGACTGTTTCATGACATTTCGCAAAATTTCCAGGCTGAGCTTTACCCACGTTCCAAACCTCCAAGTAGACACATCAGCCCTCTCTTCCTGCCCTCGAACCTGCACTGTTGAATTGCACTAAATAATCGCTCAGGATTTGGGGGAAGACTAAAACAAGTAATGTGCAAATCCTTCAGTCCCCTGACACTGTTTCTTACGGACTTGTTACCCTCTCATCTACATTACAAGCTGGCCCAGACTGGCCTGTTGTCCCCTTAGCTCTCCTGTGCTGTATTTATAAAGCCTCTGTTTGCTGACAGTTGCATCCTTTCCTGCTGATTTTATCTGTAGCGGATTGTTTCCAAGGGTGCATCTGTGCAAAGGCTCTTGACCGGTTTGTAGATCTTGCAATCCTGCCTCTCCGATCCCGTCTCCTCTCAGGTCAGCCTGGTCCTTAATGGTTTCTGACCCTGCCTCCCTTTATCTCTTTTAAATCAACCTGCCCAAGGCTGTTCCCAATTCCTGAGCTGCTGTCCACGTCCTCGGGATCCTCATCTTCGCCCCATCCATGGATTACGCCCTGGCTTGCCCTTCAGGCCTGCTGTCTCTGACTTTTTGGCTCCCTGACCTTCTTAGGACTGATCCATTTGGGACCCTCTGATGCCTGGCCTCACCCTGCCATGACTGCAGCTCAGAGCAGTGCTTCCAACCCAAGCTCAGCACAGCCCAGCCAGGAAATCTGATCACCAAAGTATCAGTCACAACGACAGAAAAAAACCCCACCAAAAACTCCACCCTGTGCCCATCAACGAGATTCTAATTCCTCGGTAGCATCCAACTCTTCAGTACTCCTTTATATTTTAAAAAATCTCCACAAGAAATGCAAGCGGTTAGTGCCCTGACTTTCACACCACGCCTGTGCCTCAGTTTCCCCCTGTACAAACCATTGCTGCCTTTTCATCTGCTCGCTACTTCCTTTCTCTGTTCAGATAACAAACTGCTTGCAACAGGACTTCAGCCTCACATCCCATAAAGCTCAGACTGATGAAATAACACCACCAATAGCAAAAAGAATAAAAACACACTGTGCTCATGGAATAGATGGAAAATTATCTGGATTTCTGTCTGCTGCCTCCTTTGCCCACGCTCCCTCCAGCGTTCCCTGCCAGGCACTGCACAGTGCTGCTGAGCTCCGCGCTGGCAGCATTTCGAGGAACATCCCCCCTTTGCCTTGAGCCTGTTTCTGCTCCTCGCCTGCCCCAGTAGCTGTTCTTTGAACCCCTCATCTCCTGGCTGCGGGCGCTCGTCCTGACATCTTTTTCTCCGTGGGTCAGACATTGTTAATCTCTTGCTCCCTGCCTGGCGCTTGATGGGCGGCTTCGCTGCTCCGCTAATACAGCTTTATACCAGAGCTCACCTCTAATCCGCGTGTTCTCTCGAATCATTGTCCTAAATCAAACCTGTCTTTTCGTTTTAAGGTCTCCAGGCAGTCCTTGTCCCTAGTGTTTCCATCACACCTCTCCCAGGACTCCCTCAATAAGCATTTCTAGTCTGGCCTCAGGCCATTTAGCACACAACAGAGGCTGATTTGCCTCACAAATTACCTGTTGCACAGCCAGGACTCACATCCTATTTCTTTACTTGCTTTTCTCTTCCTTTTTTCCCACTTTTCTTTTCCTGGCTGCCTCTCCTCTCCTTCCTCACATCTCCCTTGTTGATGGGTCATTTGAGTGGGGCATAGAGATAGAAAAATGGTTTTTTTGACTGATGCTGTTTCTTCTCCCTTTGAATTCAGGACAATACATTCAGATTTAGACCTGTCTTGCAAGGCACCTAGTGTTAGGGGACCTGAACCCCACCTGCGAGTGCCCAGTCCCAGTGTCCTCAGGCAGCAAGAGACTGGTGTAGAGCTCTCTGTGGCATTAGCCCATCGCCAGGACTCGTGGCTGCCCTTCTGCAGGGCATAGGAGCTGCTTGTTAGCTGGGAAATGTAATTCTCTCCCTCCTCCATTTACCTGGCGTTTCAATTTCTCTGTATCCTTGGCTCTGTTCATCCCAGCGGGATCTCTCCCTAAGACACAGACACTTCAACCTGCGAGTGGCATCGAAGGAATTCCCCCAAACCCGTGGGGACTCTGGAGCTGATGCTGAAAGCACAGCGCAGGCTTCAGCCACCATGCGATCAATAATGATGTGCCAGGAGGAAAATACCCTGCTCAAATCTCTGAGCCCTAAATGATCTTTGCAGTGCTGGCTGTCGGGAAACCCCTTGTCTCAAGTAAGACCCTTGGGAGGAATCACTGGAGAACTCTGAACGTAATGCCCACCAGGCATCCTTATCACTTTATTTTTCGGAGAAGAGCTACATTTCAACCACTCCAAGCACAATGGAAATAGGATTTCAGGCTATTTTCTTAGAGGGCTATAATCACTCTTATCAGCTGTTCTTTCTCTTGGAAGAAAATACATATACGTACATACATATATATGCATACACATTTTTTTTTTCCTGTGACACCAGCTTTTATTCAGGTATGTATTTGTGAAATACAATAATTGTCCCTGGATGGAACCTCCCCCTTTTGTGCTTATTGCCTAATTTCACTGCCCTTTGCATATTCACGTACTTAAAATTTTTTAGGATCAGCACCTTAAACTACTAATTTGCAAGAACTATATCTACATCTGTGTAGGAAAATCTGGATCTTGACCTCAAGCCTAGTGTTAAGCAAATACAGTCAGCAATAATTAAAGCAGGTATGATCTCATTTGTGTTTTGAGCTGTGATTCTTTTCAAGCAGGGGAGTAAGACAGCTTTGGAAGTAGAAGTGCTCTGATGCAGTCAAATACAGGTTTCAAAAACAAACAAGAAACAAATCTCAACCTCAAGGCATCCTTTAACAGAAATTACTTCCAATCTTCCACCTTCAGTGATGTCTTTACAGCACAGCAAGGACAACTCCAACGTGTGTAATCCTGCTACCTATTGGAGCGATCAAATATTGCACTCAGTTCTCAGCTAGAAGACTTACACCTCTCCAGAATCAAAAATGGAAGAATTTGGCTAGTGTGAAATGGCTCACACAAGTATGTGACCATTTGAACATTTAATTCATGGATGCCACCACAATTTAGTTGATGTAATAGAGACCTCTGAGGGATAATTCACAAAAATGGCTATTATTGCCACAAGGAGTACTTTTTTCAGAAAACACAGGTAGAAGGATAATGGATGGGAGGACACATCACCTTGTATTTCAGATCCAGACAACAGCAGAGTGGCCACTGTGGGAATCCCTGGGTGGTGATGGAAGGGCAAGAGGATGCTGGTGTGTGACCTGCGAGCACTAGAAAGCAGCGGGGTGTCAGATCGAGAACTACCGCAATCACGGAGCTGGCAGTGACGTAAGAGTTCATCTGGCCTGTCCTCCCTTAGGAAGAGAATAGGGCTGATGGGATTCAAGTAGAGTTGTCCAGAGAATCAGCTGGGTATCTAAACTGCCTCTGCGTTAGAAGAAAGATGGGCACCAGGAATTAGGTTACAGGCCTGCTTTATACACAGTTAAGGGAGGTGAGGCGGACCCTGTTCTAGACTGTCCAAGCACGTCTCTGCTGTATATGAATTTTGTTAGGACAGGAAAAAAGAAAACAGAAAACAGATCCCTGATCTCCAGGGATTTCTCCCTGGAGGAAAAAGTTAACTGAAAGCTTGAAAGCTGCCACACATCTGGTTACTTCCTCATCCTAGGGCAGAGAGTAGCCAGAAAAATTGCCACGTTTCAGATAGACCACAGTAAGCTCAGAAAATTACCAGGCAGTCTTTTGAAAGTCTGGTTTATGAATTAAAGACAGTCATTCCTTAACCTAACACTAAGCGCACCAGGACACACGAAGTAGATGTAAGGCCACCTTATGCAGAGCACACAGAGACATATAGTATGAGCATAAAAGACAGACTGAACAAAGCCAAGGCACTGAACGAGATAAAACCTGCAGTTGCAAAGCTTTACATAGCACAGCAGGCATAAGAGAAAGACCAAAGGCAAGGCTGATCCACTATACAGCAGAGGGAGCAGGGTGTGATTCATCCATTCAGTCTTCACTAAAAGGATTAGATGCAATCAAGTGGCTAACACAATTAATGAGAGAGGCAAACGGAAAAGATCTATCTCCCAGGTAGTGAAGGACTGGGAAATACTTATTTGTTTTAACGTCAGTCAAGCCTGATGAACGTGACCTGAAAGTACAGAGAACTGGCAAAAAAAGGCTGGTGAGAATATACACTCAGAATTTCTGACGGCTGGATGTGGGCTTAGAAGACTATGTGAAAGGACCAACTCCATCATCATCATCCCAGACTGGTTTGGGTTGGAAGGGACCTCAAAGCCCATCTAGTTCCAACCCCCCCGCCATGGGCAGGGACACCCTCCACTAGCCCAGGTTGCCCAAAGCCCCATCCAACCTGGCCTTGAACACTGCCAGGGAGCCAGGGGCAGCCACAGCTTCTCTGGGCACCCTGGGCCAGGGCCTCAGCACCCTCACAGGGAAGGATTGCTGTCTCACAGCCCATCTCCATCTCCCCTCCTGCAGCTTCAGGCCATTCCCCTTGGCCTGTCCCTCCCTGCCCTTGGCACCAGCCCCTCTCCAGCTTTCCTGGAGCCCCTGCAGGGACTGGAAGGGGCTCCAAGGTCTCCCCGCAGCCTTCTCTGCTCCAGGCTGAACCAGCCCAACTCTCTCAGCCTGTCTCCAGAGCAGAGGTGCTCCAGCCCTGGGATCATCTCCGTGGCCTCCTCTGGCCTGGCTCCAACAGCTCCATGTCCTTCTTGTGCTGGGGACCCCCGAGCTGGACGCAGCATTGCAGGGGGGTCTCAGCAGAGCGGAGCAGAGGGGCAGAATCCCCTCCCTCGACCTGCTGCTCATCACGCTGCTGGACACGCAGCCCAGGACTCGGTTGACTTTCTGGGCTGTGAGTGCGCACTGCTGAGTCATTTTGAGCATCCTTCTTTGGAAGGATGGATGAAGAAAGAATGGTGGGCAAGCTGTTCTGATCCTGGTAGGATTCAATACTTCCATTAATGACCTGACTGAAGGTACAGAGTACACCTGTGACACTTGCAGGTTACTCAAAGTTGGGAAAGAGACAGCAGACACCCCGAATGTCTGCAATTAAGAACAATACAACAAAATAGAAAGACAGAAGTAAGCATTGATTCAGTAAGGGCAAAAGACAGGATTAACACACTCCAGAAACACAGAATACAAAACCCCTATGTAGCACATCTCTGAAAGGCACACGGAGGTTAGAGAACAAATTATGCTCAGACGCAACGTAGTCAGAGAGGAGACAGAGGAAGCAGGCTACAACTCCAGTTAAGTGCTCTGAAGAACTCGGCAGCATCCATGTGTTCTTTTGGGTGCTATACATCAAATAAAACAGGAAACAACTGAAGAGTGTCTAAAAACCCAGAAAACATGAATGATCACAGGCTCAAAAACATGATCTGCAAGAAAAGACTACTAAATAGAGGTGGCTTGATTCAGCAAGTAAGCATCAAGGAGGGGTTGCGTTCAGTCTCCAAATATGTAAAATTTGTTGCAGAAGAGAAAAAAAAAATTTTTTTCCACATCTAAGGTGGGTAAGACAAGAAGTACTGAGCTGATATTATAGGAAGATCTGGGTTCGTCACATAACCTTTAAAAAACTTGAAAAAGAGAATAAAGATGTAATTCGCCCAAGGAGGCTTCAAGTCGCTGCTGTCAGACAGCCAGTTACAGACCAGGAGCTGTCCTGGGACACACCACCACAACTCAGCTGTACCACAGGCCAGGCAGAGGATGGTGCACAAGGCACGGGAGGGTCCCCCACCGCCCACCGCGCTTCCCTCCCGCGCCGGGTACAGATTTGGCTAAGCTCAGGGACATTCACCTCCCCCGGGGGTTCAGATTGCCCGTGCCCCGTTATTTTCAACCGTACACCCCGAGGCGACGGCGAACGCTCGTGTGTCCCCCCCCCGGGCCCTCTCACTACAGGCTCCGCTTACACACACCGCGAAACGCCCCCGGCAGCCCCGAGCTGCGCCTGTGGGGACGGCTAAACACCACAGAAGGCCCCGCCACCCGCTCGCAGCGGATTTAACGGCTTTAAGGGCTCCGAGGCAGCACGGAACCGCCTGGGCGAAACCGCCGCGTTCCCCCGGCAGCGCCCCGTCTTCCCTGTGGAGGCAGAGGCCGCCGCCGCGGCGCGCGCGCTCTCTTCGGCTGCCCGCAAAAGTGCCTGTTCGGCATCCGCCGAGAAACGCGCGAGAATAGCCCACGTACAACCCAACACGTCTTTTGATACCTTTAATAGAATTTTAGCAGGTTTACGCCTTATATTTCCACTAGCGTGGCCGCTGCGCTCGCCTGCTTCAAGACTTTTTAATCGGGCATTTCTTTTCCCGCCTTTTTTCTGCGCCCGGGCTGAGAAAAGCCCCTCAGGGGTGGGAGTGGGTACGGCGGCGTTTCCTCGCCACGCGCCGCGGAGGGAGGGAGGTCCCCAAGATGGCGATGCTGGCGGAGCGTGAGTGTCGGGAGAAACC